>CAAKMY010037856.1:0-15198 GCA_901111285.1 Corrigiola litoralis
GATCCACCCCGACCCCATACCATCCGATAATGAAACGTTTCAGGCCACCCCAACCCCTTTCGAGCCAACTCCTATACTTTCCCGGCAATCCCCACCCTTCATTAACTATCCCCGACCCATTCCATGCCAATGGAAGTTATAAGGTTTTCGGTTATGGCGGTGGCAACGTTCGCAGGAAAGGGTAGGGTGGGGACGTGGAGGTACTTGGTGGTATGGATTTTATTTTGTTTAAGCAGTGGTCGGTTTTCCGGATAGGGTGGTTATCGGGTTGAGAGAGATGGGGTTCGGGGGGCGGTTGGAGGGGGGCAGTGGATACTTGTGGCGGCAAGGGTAGGGCTGGCCGAGTGGGGTGGGTGGTGGAATTATCAAACATGGAGGTTGAGGATTTTTTTTGTTTGGGTGGGGTGTGAGAGTTAATAGGGAGATTAGTGGTTACATTTTTATTTAAAAAAAAAAACTTGTCATTTTAACAGAATTTAGATGGAAAAGCTGACGGTGTTAATTGGAGGTCACCAAACATGAATTAGGTAGTGACCTCAGGACACCAAATACGGAATACAAAAAACTGAGGTCACCAAACATGAATTACGCTAAACCTCGGGGCACCAATTATAAAAAAATCCTATATTCTATGATTCAATTGATACATTAAGTTTTTACTCTACATGTTTTCAAAACGGCTAGATCAATAATCTTAATGTTCTCATAAAACAAATCTCTAAGGTCCCATTCCCAGAGCCCCAAGGATATGCTAAACAGATAGTATATGAGAACAGAAAATACTCACACGTCATATCCACAATCACACTACAGCATGCGGCTAACAACACAAGTACCATATTTTTATGTCAATCATGGAACAAATAGTTCATTAGAAGGAAAAGCAAGATGGTGGTTAAGAAAGCAAAAACAGATCAAGTCTACAATGCTACAACCCCTGCATTCTTTATAAGTGTGAAATCTGTTAATACTACATAGATCCAGCATGAGTGAATACAATGGCCACAATCAGGCTGTTTTCAGGTATTTTTGTGTGTCTGTTTTATCTTGATTTAATTGTCAAGTGTCATGACATGTCTTGGTGTCTTAAAGGTTGAGAAAAAGACGCTTACTAGAATTGAACAGGAAAGCTAACGACTCTCACCTGTCCCGGAAATTATAAAAATGACTAAGACTACTCAGAATTGAAGTCGGGAACATAGCCACTATCAATGAGTGAGTAAGTTAAAATTTTCAGCATTTGATATGTACTCTCAGCATCTTTATGCGTTTTGTCCCCCTTAAAGAAAAAATGGGCCTGATTTTGGACTTCAATCCTGCTATATCCAGGGTCCTTTTTCACCCCAAATTCCTTCATCAAGGCCCATACCTCAGCCACATTTTCCCACAATCCATAAGTGGCATAACTATTAGACAGCACAACATATTTTCCGGCATTCTCTGGCTCCAATTCAAAGAACTTCTTTGCTGATAGTTTCAGCAGTTCAACATTGCCATGAGTTTTACAAGCCCCAAGCAACGAACCCCAAACCACCGGGTTATCCTTACACGGTGAGCAAATAACAAAATTATAAGCCTCTTTTAACCTCCCTGCGCGTCCAAAAAGATCAACCATAGCTGCATAATGTTTTGGACGTGGTTGGATGCCATATTCCTTCATTGATGAAAAATACTTCCAACCTTCATCAACAAGACCACCATGACTACAAGCAGAAAGTACAGCAAGGAAGGTGACATAATTCGGTCTCAGACCTTCACTAATCATTTCATGAAAAAGTTCCAAAACCTCACCAGTCAGCCCATTATGTCCATATCCAGATATGAGAGCTGTCCAAGTAATTACGTTCTTGTCTGGTGATCTCCTAAACACCCGCTGTCCATCAGATGGACAGCTGCATTTAAAATACATGTCCATCAGAGCACTGTTAACCACCACATTTTCCCCGATTCTGCGCTTTAGCATGATCCCATGGGCTTGCTTCCCCTGTTCCAGTAGAGCTAATGTAGCGCACGCTCTAAAAACAGAAGCGAATGTAAACTGATCTGGGAAAACACCAGTACCTCTCATCTTGCAATAAAGATCTAACCCCACATCTTCCATACCTTTTTGCACATACCCTGCAATCATTGCATTCCATGAATTTTTGTTCTTAACTTCCAACTCATCAAAGAGGATGCCGGCAGTTCCTAATTGCCCTGCCTTTGCGTAGAGTATCAACAGTTTGGTCTTTAGGTATTCGTTAGGAGCAAAGCCAACCACCACCATATGACCATGAATTCTTTTTCCCCATCTATACAGTCCATTGTGAATGCAATCTTGCAGAAGGAGAGCATAAGTCCGCCAGTCCACCACTTCTCGCGTACGCCACAGTAACCGAATTGCTTCTCTCAAATTTCCAGAGTAACAAAGATCCTTCAACGTTTTATCCAACAGCAGGGAAAAACTCTCGACATTCGCAGCCTGAAAACTGCGACATACTAACTGTGACCACTATATCCAGCAGCCAAAAGTACAATCTTAGTTCCCTTCACTTAATTAGGATGAAGAACACAATGCTTGAAGAGCATTTTTCCATTTTGTTTATTTCTCGAAAAAAAATGTGAATAATACTGTCATATTACTACCAACATATTAATAACTTAATTTATTTGATTCATACTAGCGTAATCCAAATTCACATTTACTCAGCCACAAATTAAGAAATCATTTTACAAATTATTCAAATTTCACCTCAAAACCTAATAAATGGACTAAGACTTCTAGTAATACCCAGGAAAAATTACATTATTATAACAACCAGTAGTAGAAAGCCGCCTTTACTTTTTATTTCAAAGCCAACTAACACCGATCAAGATAATGCAATCATGTCCGATTTCGATCTTTTATTAGTGCTGACCACCATAAATAGAAAAACTGTCTCTATCACTCAAATTTATCATGTCATACCCTCAAAAACCATGTCCCGCTCTCACATGAACAGCTTTACACAATTACACGCGTGCCAGCACATAACCGAAATATACACCAAATAAAAAACTAATAACAAGTAACACAATAATCAGCAAACATTACAGACCTCACACAAGAAACTACATTTACGCCATTTCTGATGGAGCCAAGATTTCCAATTCTTTCGTTTCATAATATATTGGACTAAATCAAAATGGCTATATAACACTTTGCACTTCTTTCTATCGTGAAGTATCAAAGCAATGACGCACTTCACTACTTCAATTCAAAGGTCACTTGGAAACAATCCCCTTCGGGTACTACTATGGAGGATAAGGCCGCGTACACTCGACCCTCCTACCCTGTTTTGCGGAGCCTGTCTGTAGGCATGACAATGCTGTTGTTGTACACAAGAACCTACATTTACAATAAGCTTTCTGAAACCAATCAATGTCCTATATACCGTAGGTAACATGTTCGAATGCCCCACCCCCTTTCTTTTTTTATGCCCCAAATTTTACCAACACAAAAATGATGAGCTTTGAAGGTTTTGCTGTTAGCTCTCACCTTACAGTCATAAAAAAACCACTCCAAAACCTCAAATCCTCGATATGTCCTCCCTATCATAGGACCATCTTACTTACCCAAGCAGCCAAGCTCTTGCCTTTATGTTACTATTCTACTCGCCTTTGCGCCTATTCCCCTCCCCCACATTTTTCTTTTACGTCGCAAATTTTTAAGGCGTACTCCATAACGCCATAACCTCAAATCCTCACCCCGTCCTGTCCTATCGTAGAACCGTCTTATTTACACAAACTCTTGCCTTTATGTAATTAGTTCTAGTCTTGCATATACAAGTCTCAACTCTCAAGCTCCTCGGCTCAAATTCCACATTTTTCCAAGCAGCACAAAACACAAATTTACAACATTTTAATAACCAAACCAACAACAACAATCGAGCTGTCATCCCAAATTGATTCGGGGTCCGCTAACATGAACCAATCATCATCAGTAACCATCAAAATTACAATAACAAAAACAATCTTCACAACCAAATTTGACCAGGGCAAATATCAAAAAGTTCCTTTAACCCAACTTTCCCCAATTACCAACAACAAAACCAAACTCGAAACTCGAACACCACTCACCATCATCATCATAACAACATCATCATCATTTCCCACATAACTAATCAGATTCCAAATTCAACAAATTTCACAAAATTAATAAATTCAACAAAATTAACAAATTTCACAAATTCAACAAACTCAACTAAAGA
The DNA here is from genome assembly GCA_901111285.1 of Corrigiola litoralis. Classification (NCBI taxonomy): domain Eukaryota; kingdom Viridiplantae; phylum Streptophyta; class Magnoliopsida; order Caryophyllales; family Caryophyllaceae; genus Corrigiola; species Corrigiola litoralis. The sequence goes on from CAAKMY010037856.1 coordinate 4,230, forward strand.
AAAAAGTTTCGCTACCTCCCGTTGCGGCGTTCGGCTTGGACACGGCGGAGGAGGGTAGTTGTCTTTCCAGCAAACATGGGTCCCACAATGACATGAACCTCACCCGCCCCCGCCCTCGCCCCCGAACCCGTATTCGACACCGCCCCCGACACCTCGGACCCCACCTGGGAAGAATGGCAGCGGAGAGAGGCGAACATGGAGGATGGTGGCTTTAAAGGAGAGAGAAAGGAAGGTGGGTTTTGCCAAAAAGAGATTAATTTGCGGAAATTGGTTGGATTTGTGGGTGAAATTAGGGTCAATTTTGCTATACTCAACAACATTTGGAGAAAATAAATAAATAAATTCTGGGGTTTTCTAAAAATGGTGAAAGGGTTTTAGAGAGACAAAGGGTTTAAGGTCAGAGAAGATGGAGGATTCGCTGGTGGACCAGTTTATCCTCTCTTTTTATCGGCAAAATCATGACAATGCCCTGTAATTGGATATGGCTCTCCAATCGCTGTAAGGAAAATAAAATGGCGCTACCAAGTAGGCGTTACCCCCTATCACAATGTATTATTATAATCGCCAAATTCGGTACATGTAAGAGGGTGGTACTCAAATTCGGTACCACCCGATGACGCCCTATAATTACCCATAGTTGTAATTGGCCTATAATTTTTCGAAAAGGAGAATGTCTTGCCGATCCTTGATGTTAATGGAACTATTAAAGCTAGACCTATGCAAACGGGTCAGGTTCGAGTCAGGTTCAGATCGAGTTAATTTGGGTTACTCATGATTCAGGTCAGGTTCGAGTCTGGTGAATTTGGATAACTTGGGTTTTAGTTGACGTTATTTTGTTATACCGTATTTTTGTTATATGGAATTTGGTTTGTTGGATAAATTGATCATTTTGCATGAATCGAATTAATTTGGTAACCAAAAGATGGGAAGCTTAGACTAGTTTTGTATTTTTGGTTGTTTTGAATACTCATACTTGCTTTTGAGGGATTCAAGTCATGTTCTTTTGGACTCTCATAATATTATTGTTATTTTCTAAATATTAAAACAAGCATATTCTAGTCGTTAGTCTTTAGGTGCAACTTGACGAACCCCTCTCTCATGACCCTAGTCAAAAAAGAGCCACGTGTCTTAAGCCAACGAAACTAACTAGTTGAGACTCAAGAGATAAGAGGGGAAAGTTCTCATTTTAATAAAAGGACCTTATAATCTTTAGGCGTTCTACTAGTCATTATTAGTTAGCCTTAAGAGTTAAAGAGTATTGGTTAAGTGGTATTGTAGTCTACAAGAATATACTATTTTCTATTGAAAGCTTCTTTCACCTACATGTCTCAATTTTTAAATGCACAATCACTATGTTATAACGTGCATATATAACTGGCAAGAATTCGTTATTGAGAGATAGCAAACATAACTTGTGTTACTGCTGGAGAGATTGATTCGTCTCATGGTGGAAAAAGTTCAAATGGACAAAAAAGCTATCACAAAGAATTAATTGTAATTTTGTTTTATTTATGACAAAGTTTAAAGCCAATGTTTAGGAAATATGAATCCACATCTTAGACACAACCTTCCAACAAGTTTATAAACCAAATTAACTAACAATTGCTACTTGCTAAGTAGTTTGGGTAAACTACTCATGAAATTCTCTGAGTTTGTTGGCTACAAGTCTAGAATACTTTTCTAGACTCATATATTATATGCATGTTAAAGACTTTGTGGTAGTCATAATTTACCAAGCATATATATATTATCAAGTAAATTCAATAGTAGTGCATACAGATACAGTAGCCATAAACAAAGAGCCACTAGACCGGCCATGTAAATGTAATATTCAAATGTTACTGTCACAACTGATGTGTACGATATTGACATACTCTCCATAATAGTGTAGACTTTGTTAGAGTACTGTTGACTCTCTAGTTTCTCACTGTTATAAATGAAAATCAGATAAGATGCTAGATTTGTAAGATATCAGATCAAACTTTTTTTCTTCATTATTGAGATGAAGAAGCTTAGGTAAAATTTTGGGAGTGGTTCATTGCATTTGCATCTATCTTCAGGAAATAAAATAATCTACTTAAAGAGTTTGAGGAGAGGGTCAATTCAATAAGTGTATTAAAGTAGAGACACCTTTCTTATGTCAGGAGACCCAATAATTAGGAATCAGTATAGATATTAAGTTAGATTATAAGCTGTGGCGATTAGCAAGCTAGCACAATACATCAAAGGCATGTGCAACAGTGCGCCACCAGGCATATGCATGTTGATTAGATTAGCTGTTCCATTCTCTTTGATAGGAAGTGGAGGTACAAAGTTATCCCTTCTGTGCATTTCACACATCTTGCCCCACTTTTTTTCTTTTCTCTTTTGTTTTCTTAATACACTAATTTAAAGTTGGGTCGAAAGTTATTTTTTACCCAATAATTAGCTACTTTTGGAACATTTGTAAGAGTACAATGGCAAGTCTTGATCTGATCATGCTTGCTATAGTCTGTATTCCAAATTATATTAATCCATCTCTACTACGATTCAATATTTTAACTCCATCGTCTTAATAGATTGTTATAATTTACAAGATGTTTGTAAGAAGAAATTTGAACAGATCATAACAATCAATTTGACCAAGAGAGAATATCCTTTAAGGGAGTTGTGCAACCATATACAACTAAGTCATTATAGTGTAAGCAAACATATAAATTTTTTTTTTTGGAAAAGAAGGTCAGTTTGTCCAACCTAAAATATTTATAAACTGATTTCACAAACTCTTTAAGTTCTTAACCTGAGTGAATTTAGATACATAAGCAAATCCAAATCAGAAGCTTTATTACATCAATGATCAACTAAACTTGGAGAAAATATTGTGACAAATCATTATGCCTTGCTCCCACATGAAGGAAGCAAAGCATGTTATCCAATGTTGGCCTCATTAATTAAATACTAGTATAACACAAAATGCCAGATGATAATCAGGTTGGCAATTTTGGTACAAATACCAAACTTATACAACATGCAGCCATCTTCTATAGACTTCTTTAGTTTGTAATACCCTCTCCAACAAAGTTTTAGACCCCTGACAAAAAATGCCCCATTAATTTTTAAAGAAAATATGACTTCTTTCATGAATGCTGGCTCCTGACTTTTTCTTTTATTTTGATTCCATCTGCAATATCAAATCTGTTGACAGCAAAATGCTTGTAAATACAACACAAAGAAAGGAATAAGGACTATATGCTTGTAATACAACACATACCAAAAGGTCTCTTTAGTATAATATTTTTTTACACATATAGTAACAAATATGTAATAGAATCATATAGTCCAAGAAATAAGAATATAAGCACTAGTACAGTGTCTTCCACTTGTTTATGCTTGTTGAAGCTTGTGACCTCCATAGCCCCACATAGAGAGATATGCCATAAACAAATTGCCTCGTGTGAGGCTGATGGATAAATGTTTGAGGGGCAAGAAATGTACAACCAATAGTTCATGATCCCATGATCTTAACTTGTAAAGAGTTACTCCGCTCAAGTTTACTGGTCAAGAGGCTCTTCACGTACCAATATTGAGTTTCATTTTAAGCATGCATGTTTTTCATTAAAAGTTAAAATGTGGACTGAAATGAGTAAGATATTCAGTCTAATGGCATTCTCTACAATGTAACAATGTACTCAGTTTATGCAACCAGGTACGGATCAAAAAATACTTTAGTATCAATTCCAAATAGTAAAGTATGTTATAAAAAGTAACTTATTATCTCATGCTCATCTCCACTCCACATACTTAATTTCCCTAGCTATATTTCATGCTCATTGCTTAAAATTTCTATCTGGTGTATTCAAAATTGCTTTCTTAGATATTTAGAACAATATAAGCAAAAAGGCAAAGCATATCTCTTCATTGCTGGAATGACAATGGCATTTGAAGTGCTTCAAGCTCCTAAACTATCTTAATTAACGTGATGTTGCATCCATGGATCTGGTGCAGTGCTCGAGGTTTACTATAACCTGTTGTAATGATGACATCGTCTACTATAACTTGTTGTAATGACATTGGGCATTTACTGAGCCTAAGTTTGAGCAAGAGGTGGCTTATAGGCACCTATGCCAAGAGTGAGTGTATGTTCCCTTGTGTTTCCTTGGGTCGTCAGCTCCAGCTCCAACTGCCTGTCCTCCTTATGGCTCTTTGCTAGCTAAGGTCGGGAGGAGAAGGAGGGAGAGAGACCACCCAATGCGCACTCAAAAAGTAGCGACTACGAATTCCCACGTTAAAAAATAGTTCATGATCTCTCTCATCTAGGACATTTGGTCTAAACTGTATGCACAAAGTCGCTGATTATAATCGATCCACCAACCCCATTATCGAGAAAAGAGAACTTTAACCACTTTAGCTAATTGTTTTCTCTCCTACGACTATGGTAAAAGTGGTAACCACACTCCTAGTAGTAAAAGCCTAAAAAAACTAAAAAAAAGAAGCAAAAGGGTATAAGAGCCAAGCAAAGAGTCACCCCAGAGGCCAGAGTGTATGTCCTCCCTCTCCTTGGTCGAGACGTCAGCTCCAACTACCTAACCTCCCTACGGCTCTTTGACGTCTAAAGCCATAACGACTGCAGGTCGATTATGGTAAAAGTGGTAACCACACTCCATAATAACAAAATTTTAAAAAACCAAGGGGTCAAAAGGTAAAAAAAAAAAGGGGTCACACTCAAGCCCACAAAAAATTCAAAAAATGAAAGAATAAAACGGGCAAGTCACCATCTTTCTTCTCGTCTCCTCTTCTCCACCAGAGCCAATACCATAGAGCAGCTTACCCAAAACCATACCATTTATTTATTTACATATTTACATATTTATTTCATAATATTATCACTAATATTATTAATATTAATATTATTCACATAAATACATACATACATATATTATAGCCCCCCCCTCCTCCTCTCCTTCATTCACAACCTCCTCCTTACCATATACATATTTCCTTACCATCATCATCATCATCACACCAAAAAAAATAAAAATAAAAAAAAATTAAAAAAAAGGAGGAGGTTTGAAAATATTCACAAGAAACGAGGGGAAGATCTTGAATTTTCTCCTCATTTCTTACTATTCATTATCATCATCATCATTGAATTCCCCCCCTACACTATTTTTTTGGTAATTTTTTGATAAAGATTGGACCTTTATTGGAATTATGTGAACCCCAGATGGTGGATTGCTTGATCATTGATCTGTTATTGACCCTTTTAAGATCTGCTCTTTTTATGTTGATTTCAGCTGTACCCATTTTGAGTTTGATTGTGTTTTGAATTTTGTTGTGGTGATTATGATGATTGTTGAATGATTCATTTTGTTGGGTTTGTGGAGAATTTATGTCAAAAAGTTGAACTTTTTTTTTGGGTTTTGTTTTTGATTGTAATTCTGTGTTATTTTGGTTACTTGGATCGGCTGGTATAGTAAATTTGTTTAGTTTGTGTTGTGATTATTGTTTATGTGTGCAATTTGACATGAATTGTGTAAAGATATGATCTTTGTAAGTATATTGTATTGAATTGTGGAAGTTATGCTGCTTTTTGAATGTTTGCAAGTGATGGATGATTGAATTATTGTTGGGGTGATGTTATGTATGCATTTTGGCAAAGATGTGCTTGTTTAATCTGAATTATGTAAAGTTATGGTTTTTTGAAGTAAATTGTATTGAATTGTTGTTGGGGTGATTGTTATTGTTTGCATTTTAGCAAAGATGTGCTTTTTCAACCTGAATTATGTGAAGTTATGATAATTTTCAGTAAATGGTATTGAATTGTGGAAATTATGCTGCTTTTGAATGTGTGCAAGTGATGGTGTATTGAATTGTTGTTGGGGTGATTGTTATGTATTCAGATGTGCTTATATAACCTGAATTATGTGAAGTTATGATCATTCTCAGTAAATGGTAGTATTGAATTGCGGAAATTATGCTGCTTTTGAATGTGTGCAAGTGATGGTGTATTGAATTGTTGTCGGGGTGATTGTTATGTATGCAGATGTGCTTATTCAACATATATTATGTGGAGTTATGATCATTTTCAGTGAATTGTGTTGAATTGTGGAAGTAATGCTGCTTTTGAATGTGTGGAAGTGATGAATGATTGGATTTTTGTTGGTGTGATTGTAGATTTGGAGAAATGGAGCCAGGGAAGCTCTTTGTAGGTGGGATTTCATGGGACACTAACGAGGATCGCCTGAGGGAGTACTTTCAGACCTATGGTGAGGTTGTGGAGGCTGTGATCATGAAGGATCGGGCCACGGGCCGTGCTCGTGGGTTCGGTTTTGTTATCTATGCTGACCCAGCTGTTGCCGAGCGAGTTGTCAGGCAGAAGCATATGATTGATGGTAGAACTGTAAGTTGTTTATTTGCACCGTCAAACTGGTTTCTAATTGCTTGTTGCTGCCTGCTTATTTTGTGTCCCTTTGTACAAGGATTTAGTGCTGGAGCATTGTGTTATAGATAATTCTTAATGTGCATGAGTTCCTCAAGTTTTATCTGTGATAGATCTTACTAAAGGAATCCTTGAGGCTACGTTTGAATAGCTAGCTAATTTGATTTGGTAAGAAACTTTGGAAGCAGTTTAGTGATTATATGCTGCAGTAATTTGAAGCGTATATTGTAGAAGTAGGTAACTCAGGATCCTCGATCACTTTGAATCAACTAGTGTGGCTACATTACTCAAGCTTCTGGTCTGCGTCATATTGTTTTTGTTCGTTTGGAATTTGGCACTGGCTACTGAAGTTTTAACAGTCAGTGGCATTTTATTAAGTAATGGTTCGTGGACATAGTGCATTCAAAGGAATAACATATCATGGCAGTCACAAAACAGTAGCATGAGATATCTTTTGATAACTAACATGGTGCAATTCAGAAATGTATGATATTCTATGTGAAGTACTACATATCTTTTACATAGTGTGTCAAACATGTGTTCAGGTTGAGGCAAAGAAGGCTGTCCCCAGAGATGATCAGCACATTGTGAGCAGAAACCACAGCAGCCCTGTTGCATCCCCATTGCCTCCTCGAACAAAGAAGATATTTGTAGGGGGTTTAGCATCTACTGTAACTGAGGTGGACTTCAAAAGGTATTTTGATCAGTTTGGAATCATTACTGATGTGGTTGTTATGTATGACCATAACACCCAAAGGCCTAGAGGCTTTGGCTTCATCACCTTTGACTCCGAAGATGCAGTTGAGAGAGCAATTACTCGAACCTTTCATGAACTTAATGGTAAGATGGTCGAGGTCAAGCGTGCTGTTCCTAAGGAGTTATCTCCAGGGCCAAGCCGGAGTCCATTAGGTGGTGGTAGCAGTGGCCTTAGCAGGGTTAATAGCTTCCTCAATGGCTATCCACAGGGATACAATTCCAGCCCCATTGGTGGACATGGAATCAAAATTGATGAACGCCAAAGTCCCATGTCTTTTGCTCGAAGTGGATTGTCATCCTTTAGCCCTTCTAGTTATGGAAATGCACTGAATTATGAGCCAAGAATGAGTCCAAGCTTTGGAGAAGCTGCAAATCTCTTCCCAAAGTTGAGCTTTGAGCAAGGACTTAGTGCATTGCACAATAACAATGTGAACAGGCATGATAGTTTTGCTGACTATGAAGGAGTTAACAGAGGTAGTGGCTCTAATCTTGGTTCATCTTCTTGGAGTTTGTGGGGAAATGGGAGCAACAATGACACTGGTTACTCTGGAAACAATGGTTCTATGGGCTTTAGAACTGGAGATTTTGAGGCAGATGCTTTCAAGAATACTGAAGCAATTTGGAATCCTTCTCCTATTTCTGTTCAAGCCAGTGTGCGTCCTTCTGTCTCAAATGGTCTCAGCCTTAGCTACAGCCGTGAAGAAGTCAGTCTTGGATCGGCAATGGGACTGAATGGCAGAGACCTCAGGACCAGGACACCACCACCATTGTCATTTGCCTCACTAGATGGTGGTTATGATGCTAAGTTTGGCAATTTTGGTGTTGGTGGGAGTGAGCAACCATGGCCTTTGGCATCTTTGGGGATGAAGGGATCTGGATCATTTGAATTTGGACTTGGAAATGCAGTGTCAGATGTTCCGCTCAATAATTCTGCTGGTTTATGCTGGTAGTTTTAGACTTTGTCAATAGCAACATAGAGGTGAGATGCCCTTTCTCTTTGCAAGTCCCTAATGCACACAATTTTGTTTACGTTTAGATGCTTGCTCTTACTTATTAATGAGATCGACATATTCATTGCTGTAGCACCAATGTTTGAAACTGCTATATGATATTTCATCGATGCTCTGAAACTTTGCAAGTACATTTTAGAAGAATATATAATGTTGTAAAGCCACTTAGCTTTGTGGCAGGTGTTCAGGGTGCCTCTACCTCATAGAGGATGTGCTAGTATACTAGGATTATTTCGAACTGATTCATTGTTATTCTGTTTTTCGCTTCTCAAGAAAGTTAAAGATACGCATTGGTTAAGAAGCATTAGGTCAACTGGGTTCATCCCAGATAGAGATTTAGCTAATTCGTCCAAGTACTACTGATTAACGAAGGATGTTTTTCATCCAACTCAGAAAGCTTATTTCTTAGTTGTATGATCCTAATAACAGCGCATAAACTAGTAGGCTCCCCTTGTTTGTTTATGTAGATGTTTGTCAGTTCTGGACATTGACATTCTTTCAGTTTATTTTTTATTTTTTGACATTCATAATCATATGCTTAGATGTTGGAAAATTTGGTGTAAGATATATGTTTGTTTGTCCAAATGTATCTGCTGTCCAAAAGTATGAGAACATAGTGCTTTACCTCAGAGAGTTTTCTTAAATTTTTAACGTTAGAGGTTTGTCCATATGAGCTGCATATGCTATCTTTCCCCCACACCGCCGGTCCATGATTGTAAAGTACTATATAATTAGAACTTGATGATTTCAATTCCAGTTATACTATCATTTAGATACTTTTAAAAGAATTTTGTTCCGTTAATGTTGCCTGTACTTTGGTCAGGGAATATGTGTGATGAATTAAGTAATGACTTGGAAAGTACCCTGAGGTGTAAAGGCTTTTGGTTGTTTCTTCTATATGAATGTTTATTTCTTTATATGCCAAGTAAACCAACCTGGATATAGATAGGGCCTTGGATACTTGCATTGCATACTTGTGATTTTTGTTTGAACCACTTTACTCATCAGCTCTCTTCCATGCTAATAAAGATGATTAGTTCTATGCTTAAAGCCACAAGTTAGTGACAGCAAGACGGACAAACTAGCTTATGCATCTTAAAGACTGTATATACTGAATAACTAACGATAAGATTTATGCTCCTGTGCTTAATTGTTTTCGTCCTCTTCAGCTTGTATAACTCTTTAATTTGATATCGATCATCTCGTGTTGACATGCTCTTGTCGCTGTTTATTTCAGGGATTGCTGCGTAGGAAGTTATTCATTTGGATGTTGAAGTTTCTGTAGGTGAACAAAAAATCTGCAAACCTGTTTCCTGTAATTCAGTAAGTAGAAGAGAGAGAGAGACTTGGGCTCATAGTGGTCGGAACTGCTGCTTGGTTTCGCATTATACAAGTAACAAGACTGGTACACACTTGGTGGTCATTTAATCATAGGTTTTTTCCCTTTTTCCTTGGTCTTTTTGTCATCTTTTGTTGAGATTTGTAAATCAAATCAACGGATACACATAGTATCGTCCATCTCTGGTGACACGGCGGGTACATAAGAATTGGATATTTTATCATCTCCTCTACCTTAAATAGTTTCCAGCTAAGTTGTTTATATTCTTCTCAGTCATGGGGTATTTAATTGCTGTAGAGAACATCTGGTCAGGTTTGTAACGTTGAAAACTCTTCAAAATGCTTGTGAGTTGCTTATACTTTGAAGAATTTTTGTGACAATTCCATTACAGCAGTTTTTAATCTATAAACATCTTCTGTAGGGTTTTCTCATACTAAGGTTTTACTAGCTGCTAAGATTGTCAAATTTATGCGTTTATTGTTGCGTTCTACATATATTTTTTCCTTCTGAGGTAAGAGAATATGGTGGAATTCTGCGAGAGCTAGACCTTCCCAGTTCTCCTAAGTGGTCGTTTGGTTGACATTTCAAAACATAGGAAGTAGGACCCGAGTTACAAGCTTTAGGTTATACTAAGAAAAGAACTAGTTCGAGTGGCTAGAATTCTCTTATCTCGATCATGAGGTTGGGGGTCCGATTCTTACCATCGACTTTGTGTGCACATTTCAGAAACCCCCCCCCCCCTCCCGAAAAAAAAGCTTAAATAATACTCCGTAACCACTGCACCAACTTGATATTTGACCAATTATATGCTGGTTAGTGAGAAGAGGTAGTGCCTAGCTGTTTTACATAAACTTTGCTTCGTTATCGTAGCATTGGATTTCTTATGTCGTTTTCAAAACATTTTTGAAAGTCTTCTAAGCTGATTTAGATGAGCCCAAAATCTCCGGTTAAATCTTCTGACGTTGCCTAGATTAATGACTTGGTATTTCTCATAGAAGTTAGATATTGCGAAAGTCAATAATATTTGCATAGAATGGATCAAGGCTTATCCAATGAATTAGGGTTGGACTTACTAGAGTTGAGGACTTCGGGTTAGTTGGTGTTGTGAGCTGAGGTTTGACTCTCTAAGGTACTATACTTTAATGTACTTCACATCATATCTTTAAAGCTTTAATTTTCAGTATGATAAATCAAGCTATTCCATTAGCCTTAAAACTTTCAAGTTTGGCCATTATTTTTCGGAAAAATTGACAAGAATAATCCCACCTACGGAAATAAACACTAATAATTCTAAGTATTAACTATGTTAACACCAATGGTCCCAACCTTACCGCCGGCGGAATCTCAGGCAATAAAAGCTCATGTGGCATTTTTTTACCTTATTTTTTTTATATAAAAAGCTTACATGGAAAATAGATTAATTTACTTTTTATTTTAACACCAAAA
>CAAKMY010037866.1:0-14441 GCA_901111285.1 Corrigiola litoralis
ATTATTATTATTATTATTATTGTATCTTCTTCTTCAAGTTTCCCATCAATGTTGTTCTCTGTGTGTATCTATGTGTGCTTACGTGGAATTTTTGGACTCTTTTGTGTTTTATGACTGTTGTTTTCGATTTTTTTGAGGTTTATCAGTGCTATAATGTTTTTTTTTTTTATAGTTGATAGTATAATATGATGATTTTTATTTATGAGCTCAAAATTGTGAGAATTTTTCATGTCATTTTGTTGTTTTGGTGGTCCAACCCTAGGTTTTGATGGTATTTGTGTGGAAATTTTGCTCAACATGATGTTTTCTGTTTATTAACTCTTGTTTCATTCGAGAAAATGTTAATAGGTTTTGTGTGTCTGCGAGATGCGCGTGACCGAGATAGTGCCCAAGTGTTTGAGGAGTAATGAGTGTTTTGATGCTTGTGAGAGTTTATGCACTTATAATGAGTAATTTATCGTGACTAATAGCAGCGTCAAATTTTGTTGTCATTGGAAAGGTGTCAAGAATTTGTTTAAAAATGATCGCGGTACTATGATAAGTTTTGCATTGGAATTAAAGGGAGTGGGAAAGCTGCAGTAATTCTTTGGAATATTGCTTATTTCAGCGGCTTATCTGCCGGATTAGCGCTATTTGGTGTGTTTGTGATTGCCACCAGCCCACCACATGTCCGATTGCCGTTTATCGTTGTCAACAGTAGCCTATTTGTTACTCCTTCTGGTCGTCTATCTAGTTGCATTGTTGGCAAATTGGCACTATATGATTTTTTTGTGATGGAATATCCTTGTTAATTAGGGTGTCATTTGATGACAAGCAACTTTATGCTTTTCGTTAATGTTTTTGTTTGGGAAACTTGGAAGGTAATGAGTAGCTGGCTTTTAGGGGATAGATGGTGTAATTGGAAGACGGATTCATCAAAAGAACTATGTGAATTTGAAGAATTAGCATTTCATAAGTAAATATATGTGCTGAGACGCAATATAAGGTTTGCCAGAAGAGATTACTTTTCTTTCGTTGGAGAGTATAGTACTATTGGTGTTTCCTGCTTGCTCCCTTGGTGCAAGATTTAAGTATCGATTTTTGAAAATACGTGTGAAAGGACAATGGTTCGAAAGAATAAGAGACTGATACCATTTTCATAGGCTGCATAGCTATATTGGTCTACATATATGGCAGTCAAATTTCTGTAATTTAGGGTCGTCGAGTTTTGAGGTTGGTTGTGACTTGTGAAATACCAGCCCGCCACTAAGCTTTATTTGATGGTCTCGTGTTTTCTACCTCTTTTCCTAATAAATAGTGATCTCTTTGAGGTGGCTTGTTTTGTTGCTAGGCTCTGTTTGCCTGTTTGGTGATAACAGTTCCTGGGAATATCATTTGTCACCAAATTATTTAAGTATCGCATAATATTGTTTTTGTTGCTCAGTCTGATTCTATCCGAAGATTATATGGAAAATGTAAACCAGGCTCATAAGCCATAGGATTTCCTCATTGGTTTGGGGTTTGTTTCAAAACTTGTTGAAAGTGTCTTATAGGATTTTTGAGCTTACAGACATGAGTTTGCTGGCTTCCTGTTAATCCAAATCTAATGGCAGACGGATAATCATAAGTGTCATTGTGACCCTACCTTAGGAGGCGTTCAGCACTAGGTGGATGAAATTGTAGATGCTATGAGCTAACTCTGTAAACTGTGTTAGATAAGAATTTATCTCTCTATCAGTCCATCCATCCTCTCAATTCAGAGAGCTTGTTTGTTGTATTTTGGTATACAACACAGATATGAAAATTTTCTGTTATTTTCAGTTTTTATGTGAGACTGGAGCTTGCGTAGTGCTTATTGGGTTGTATGCTTGTTATCTTGGTCTTGAGTTTTATCTGAACCAGATGAAACATGCATGTGGCTGACCTAATGTTTTACTGGAAGTTTTTTCTTTTATAAGTTAGATTTCCACAGAATTACATAATGACAGATTGAAAGTGAAGGTAATGATGGCAAGTATTCTCAAGTTTTTGCTTTGTTTTCTTTCCCACAGGACTACATTACGGTTCTGGTATGTAATGGAAAAAACCAGAATCAGGTAAGAAATAAGTTAGAGGCATTTCTTGGCGACAGGACGCAGGAATTTATATCTTGGTAAGCATTCTACTGATTAGCTGTCGTATATGAACTTGCTTTTAAATGTAACAAAATTTTGTTACCAATTACTAGAGTCTTCTCATCCTGTAATTCAAACATATTATTGGAAGTTTATTAGGTGTAAAAAAATTAACCTTTAAAATCTTATTTGCGATTCTTGTAACACATTTGCGAGATTCTACCCTTCTAAATAATCATTTATCTCTCAGAGATGTTTTCCACGTTTAAATCCTTATGGTTATTTGTGAACCCTCGATTTGGTCCTACTGAAATATATCCTACATCAGGTTTGTGAGACTCAAATCTAATTTTAGTTTCTGCTGGGTAATTACAATTTCGTGCTTGTTTGGTGGCAAAATATGCAAATTGAAGCTCTCTTTTTAATATTTTTCCAATATATTTTTGCAGGCTATGGAAGCTCCTTTTGAAGAATGAGGTCGAGTTTACCACAGCCACACCTTCAGATCAAAAGGCGACGTTTCATAAATCTTGTGACACTGGTGCAGAAGAAGTTAATACTAAGAGAAAAATTAGGGATCTTCAGAGTCAGAGAAACTGTGGCTCTGCTTCTGACAATTTGCTGGTAAATGCGAACTTGTTACATACCATTTCCTATGTCAGTGTTATCTGTAATTCTCTGCAGAAATTTTTAACATTATGACCACTGGCAGGGTGCACCATGAAAAAGTATTTGGACAATAAGTTAATCAATCCTAGCTAATTAATTCAGTGTTATTGTAACATCTCAGGACTCTTCTAAAGAGATTCTGGAGATGACCATTCAGCCAAGTGTCCACCACAAAAAACTTCCTAGTTCTGAACCCTCCACACTGGTGCAATCATCAGTGAAGAAACATCGTACTGAAAGTGTCGAACATGTTGAAAAGGTAGAAACAGAGGAACTCTAATGTGATTTTCGGTAATTTTGATTTGCATTGTTCCTAACTTTGGAAGTGCTAATCTTGTATTCCAGACTGCTACTTTACTAAAAAAGGGCCCCCCTTCCTTACCATCAAGGCCTGCAGCCTCTTTACCAGGGAGGAGTCTTGTTTCCGGAACACATTCTTCTCTTTGTGATATGCCATCAGGTAACAAATAGGTGAATTCTGTGCAGAGTGATGTTCTTCATGATATTTTGAGTGTTAGTGTATTAAAGACATTTCTTTTACTGTTTTAGGATATTTATGCTGCAAAGTAGTACCAATACTAATTGTAGTGCTCTCAAATGCGTTATGCAGAAAGTGTTTTCCAAAGGAGTCTCACTCCCCTTCGGTCGGATCTACTCTCCCATATAAACAAGTCACGTGGAAGTGTTTGGGACAGGTTGGGGAAGTCTCTACGTGAAGTACAATCCAGAGGCCAGAGAGCTGGTTCTTGTGTTACGAGCAAGACACGGCACATTGGAGGACAGACTGATCCTTCATCACTATTGATTCATACACGTATCGGAAATATAGGTTTGCTACCTCCTTTGCTTTCTACACCCAAGCAAATAGGCCTGCTTCCTCCATTGCTTCCTACACCCAAGCAAATAGGTATGCTTCCTATGATAGGTTTGCTCCCTTTGCCTACAGACCAAGATAACAGAAGAGTGAGACAAGTTCATTGGATTGCTGAGGAAGGTGGCTCTAACAGAATTGATGACAGCAGAGGAGCAAATCATGTTGACAAGACAAGCTCTCAGGTATTATCTGTGAGCAATATTCGGAGGAAGAGGCACTTTGGTGAGGTTAGTAGCCAAGCTGATGCTGCCATGCCAATGAGGAAGAGAGCAGAAAAGCAATTGGAGAATGTTTCCCCATCTGATAAGGAATCAGAAGCTCAATTAGCAGCTTCTCAAGACATTGTCTTTGTATGTTATCCCCTACTCACCCCCTCTCTCCCCCCCTCCCCCTTTGCACCTCCACGCCCACTCTTTGTAGTATAAAATTAAACTGCATAACCTGTGTATCATGAGCCTTCATAGAACATAACAAGGCACTTTTAGTAACTTCTGTTGGTCCTATACTATGTAAGCAATGAAGCCAGCCACTTATTGAATCAAACAGCAGAATTTACATGTAGATTATGTTTCTTTGAAGTTATACAGACAGAAATATAAGCCTTATATCTAAAATAGAAAGCATCAAGGCATTCTTTTGTGCTATCGAGTATCTAGTATATGGAGTACCGCCGCTGTAGTTCTCAATTTTTCATCGTAGAAGTTGCTCGGTTTGTTTCCTTTTAACCATTGAGATTTGAGTGAGAAGTTGCAAAATCTATATATGCCTTTTTACTGGAGTCCTTTCAAAGGATGATGACATGCCTATGCCTTCTGTGCAGCAAGTTCAGGATGTAAAACTACGATTACTTCAGATGGAAGTTGAAATGCTGAAGTTGCGATCAAAGCAATTAGTGATGGAAAAGGACGGAAAGAAAGACTTGCTGACGAACCCTGGTATCGAGTTTTGCTTTTTTCATTTGATGTGCTAAACTATTTGCGAACATTTTGTTCATCTTTACTAAGTATTTTCTGGTAACAAATCTCATGTTTGTTGAGTTCTGGCCACATTGTGACTTTTGAGCAATTCAATTGAGTTTGCTGAGCCATATTATGCTACTTGCCGTAAATTTTATCAATATCTAGTGTGTTTACTCCTTTGAAAGATATATGTTTTGGAACTTCCTTAATCTTCTAAATGCTGATGTTGATAATCACGTGATAAAGCAAGAACAAGGATTTTGATATTACTTTAGTTTAATAAGAAAAAAAATCTGTTTGGTCTTATTCAATGTAATTGTGTGAGGCGTGATCCAGTAGTTCCTTGCCTGTGATAGTGTGAAGTAAAACGTTTAGTGTTTGTCTGCTTAAGTTTTCCCATCAGTAATTATACATTTTGTATACTCGTCTTGGTCATAGTTTTTCGTTACATGCCCTTTTCGTTTCCGAGGATTTTCCTTCCACGTCTATTTAATTCATTCACGCTTTTGCAAATTGCAGGTATGGTCAAGCTAACGCAGGAAGATATTGAATCAAGAACCGTATTCGTGACTAATGTATTTGCCATACTATCCTTTAGTTTCTAGCCCATGATTAGAGTTTTAAAACACATTCATTCCCCTTTTTGTTGATCATGATGTCTCATAGGATGAGTTCTTGTGTTGGACTTGCTTAAGCAGCATCATGAGGTGTACCCTAAATATGCTGGTGCTTCATTGCTTTTGGGGCATTTGAAATTCTATGGGTTAAAGGGGTCCAACATTCATGGGAAGTTGTGCAAATATAAGCATAGTTCATGAGGCCACATCACAATGGGAAAATGGGTTTTCTCTTGTTTTAAATAGTAGTTCAAAAGAAGGGGTGGCCATAGTTTCAAGTTGGAAGTCTTACGGTCGTTTTTTTATTGGCAACGAAGATTCTACTCATTGTGTCACAATGAAGATTCAGAAAATAGATATCCGAAAAAAAAAAGATGAAGACCTTAGGGTGAGAACTAGTCTTGACGGCCATGTAATTTAGAGGAGAAGAGATAATTATGGCTTTCATGAGTGTTTTAGACTTTATTTTTTCTCAGGCCATGTTATTGTGTGATGTACTTATTTTTCTTTTTTTGTTTCTGAATACTTGGAAAAAAAATTAGGTGCATTACAGCGCAACTAAAGATACTTTATCTATGTTCTTCCGGAAGTGTGGAGCTGTAATCAATGTTGACATTGTAACTGATAAATCTGACAATCTATTGGTGCCAGGAAGGTAAGTTTCAATATCTCTTCTTCTGTATTTTACATTATTCCAAACTAGCAGTACGTTTTACACACTAAAAAAGTTGGCATTTTTAGGAATGCTGCGTACATTACTTTCGAAAGTAAGGAGGCTGCAGATAGGGCTTTGGCATTTAGTGGAGCATCTTTTTATTCAAGAACCATTGCGGTAGGTGTTGTTAAACAAAATATGCTTGATGGGTAATTTTCTTAGAAGTGGTCTGACTGGCTTGGTTTCTCTCTCCTTTTCCTTTTGATGTGAAAGCTTGAATTGTGTTATTCCCGTCATGTCTTCCTCCCCTTTCAGTTAAAGGATGCTGTGCTAGAGTAACTACATGACACGTTATTCGCAAAAAAAGCATGTGGTCCCTTACAAGGTTGTATGTCAACTACTCTTGCCCAGGGGAGCGGGGGTTCTACACCCTACCCAACTGAATACGGGGTTTTGGGGGGTTTTGACATTGTCGAAAAAGCTCTATCAAATGGCTTAACTGGTTTATCTGGTCTCTATACCATCTTTAAGCTTAGCAGTTTATTTGACACTGTATATGCGGGAATTTTGCTTCGTTTTCTTGATGCGTCTCTCCTGGAATTCTCATCTTGGCTTTAAATGACTCTAGTAGTGAAGATTTTAGGTTCCGAGTCTGAGTTGATTTCCATTGTATGTATATCTCTGTACTACCTACTTACTGTGGCGCTTCCTTTTAAACAAGATGAGACAACTTTTTACATAGAGCAATTAGAACAGTTGAATGTAGTTAGGAAGCGACTTGCTATTCACATAAGCTGTAGGATAAATTGTAAATGTGCATATTTTCCCTTTTATCCCGCATCCTTGATACTGGATTATGAGCTACCCTTGAGCATACTTACTGTATTACCTGGACCAAGGTGAGTGGCAAAGGTGACAAATTCCAGGGTGGATTCTATATTCTTTAGAGCTTTGGTTACCAATTGTGAACGTTTTATCTACCTTTCTCTCTCTTTACATACACATCAATCTGCCCGCAAGAAAAAGATAAGTGGAAAAGTCATATATTCTCATCAATAGTTAGTAGTCAATTTTATTTTGGGTATTATTGATTGATGTGCCTCAGTCAACAGCTACAGTGCCTGACCAGTACTCCTTCAAAAATTGTGCACGTTTTTTGTGATTTTACGTGGTAATATGCTTTGTGCTTCCTATGCGTCCTTGCAATTGATGGTGATAACTTGTGCAGGTCTCAAAGAAAGGGGGAATGACTAATATGTTCCCTGCACCATCCCAGTTTCCTTACAAGAAAATGCAGATTTCTTGTTCAAAGAGCAATGTCAACTTTGATAGATTTCCAATATCAGGCTCTCATCTACAATGGCGGCGTGAATCTGCAACTTCTGCTCAGACAGAACCCTTGGCTTCAACTTCTGACCAAGCAAAAGCAGTTGCGAGATCTGCTTGCCAGACAAAACCTCCAGTCTCAGCTGTCTCAGACATGGTTACAGATTCCAAGCAGTGTCCCTGGACTTCATCAGTTAATTCAGGGAACACCCAAACCTTGACTAAAGAGACAGTTGCTCCTCGGCAAGAGCTGCAGGCTTGAATTCGATGTACCAAGAACTCGTATGGAGATGACCCTTTGACGTATACTACAGTTTTGTCATGTTCACGTAGATATTGTGAAATCAGATTAGGAGTTAAAACTTGGGATTGACCAGATATACCTGCAATCTGCAGATATTGATTTTGTAAGTGCTTGTACAGAATGCAGTTGATACATATGCTTACGAAGTTGGTAATCAGCATTCCTGAAAAAGGAGATTAAAATTTAGTATACATCTATAATCTTTTACAATGGTAATGTTAGCACTGAGATGAGACTCAACGTCTGGAGCCATTGCGTGGCGTTTCCCTTTTTTGAAATCCCAAGGGAAATACGTAGTAGGGGGTTGTAGTATACGTTGAGTTCCTTGGTGTGTTTATCTATTTTTCGTCTCGGTTCTAAATTATGGCAACGAATACCTTGCTCATAGTGTTATAAGAGCAGGAGACAGTATGGACAATATTGAATGCAATATACTTACAAGTCTACAAGGGCAGACGTGTTACTCCGGCAATTAAGGCGAAATTGTCCTTAGTATCTCATTTGTGCCACTTGGGACTTCTTATTAGACGGTAAAAATCAGTGCAGGCAGACAAATATTTCAAGGGTGCGGGAACAGAGTTGGTACTGGAAATGCAAGAACTGCTATAAACATTGGTGAAGTTATATCTTTTAAACTTTACGTATCCCTGGTTTGGTCTTGGTATCGATAAAGGGGAAAATACAAAAAGAGAGTAGAAAAGGTCTGGTGCCATCTATCTCAACCTGTGTAGATTTTGAGCATGCATAACGGCATTGAATCTGAAATACATACATCTGCTTTGTCAACCATAACAAAACAAGGTGCTAAGGTATTCATACTAGTAGATGTTTTATGGCTCACCATGTACGGCCAGCAATACAACTCTTTAACTAGAGAAGAGGGTTGTGTACATCACTCTACTTTGCTATGCACCACTGATAGTAAAGTATCTCCATTAACACCATATTTACCCTCTAGGTAGGAGCAGTCCGCCAAGTAGGTGAAATGCTCCAACTACTTACATTCATTTATGAACAGGACAATAGGTGAAATACAAATTTTATGAAAATTTAAACACAGGCCAGAGCTCTCGCCTCCTAAGCTTTGTACATGAAATATAAGAGGCTAAAGGCAGAGGTGAGTTAATGGGCGCTTATGCCTACGATTCGAAGAAAACAAAGATCTAGGATCCTAAAGTTAGCTCTCTGGAGTCGGGTCAGCATCTGGTTGTTTGGGAAGAGGTACGCTCCCGTTCATTCTTGCACGAGCCTCTGCAAACATCCTCTGCTGCTCCGCCGCAGCTTCTTCCTCTGTCATGTCAGCAGGATTACTCCACTTCCCACCACCTCGCACTCCATCTTGCTGAAACAATTAAACAAATCCGTAAATCAGCATGACTACTACATAAGCACTCAAAAAGCCGAATAAATCAGTGAGCTACCTAAAAAGTAAAAACTACAATAGTTTGATTGGGAAGAGAAGAATAACCATTGTCTCCACTTTATGTTGTTCATATGCTGCATAAACTTCTTCAATGTAGTCCCCAAACCCAAGAACCTGAATGATAAACAAGAACATGATTTGTCGAACAACTAACAAAAGATGCAAGAATAGTAGAATAAAGAAAAAAACAAAAGGAAAAAAGCAGAATGCTAAAATTACTGACTACAAATGATGCCACATTCTGGTAATAGTGGCTACACATGCACTTACATATGTCCAAACTCCAAGAATACTAGGAAGGGGAAAAATGGGTGGATTCTGGGAATGGTCCCACTCTCTGGTCACTACCGTCAGACAAGTATGGTCAAACAGACCTTAAGTGGACAAGAGGCAGCACAATACTAAAAATCTGTAATGAAAAACTACCCGAAGGCTAGTAGTTACTCAGCCTTCTTTCGAATCATAAGAAGCTTCACCGAGAGTAACTAAAATCTCTTCGGCGCTCCCAGATCACTTACCAACTATCGGTAGAAAATTCGAATATGCTTCAATAAATTGATTATCCGTCGATTGATATTCATTCAATCACCTTGTAGCCTAAAATCTCAGGAAGTCTCAATTAAAGTAAACCAGCTACCTCTGTCCTCATCACAATGCACTCATAGAACTTCCATGTGTCACCTTTTAAACGTGCTAGTTTGATCTGCTCTTTGATTATGTTCTTCCCTCTGGTTTTACAGCCTTCTTACAAAATAAAAAAGTGAACCAACCAAGATCATCAATTAGAAGCTCTCCAAACTTTTTTACCACTGCTTGAGGAATGTACAAAAATTAGATGCATGTCTATTTACCTTTATTATTACTCGAACATCGCCACAGGTGTCCACTACAGGTACATCTCCAGGAGTGGACTCGGCCATTGAAATATATATTTAACATTTTGTTTAGCATGAACTGTCCATGTGCCCATTCACATGTAAGAGTGTTGAAGGTCCAACGCAGGTGCTTGAGAAACAATGAAGACTAGAAGCAACACAGCACTTTTTTTGAAAAGTCTGGTTGTTTGGCAGTTTGCCCATTCACTGTATCCTGGATACTTTTAGCTGAATGCTAATTCTTTCACTTCGTTAAGCAAATAAAAAAAGCAAAAAAGATATTTGTGTCCTATTACTGTTGGGAGTTCCTGCTGCCAAGGTGTGTCATCAATTTTCTACATTGAGCATTTGAGCAATTCCATCAATCTGCTTGTTGTCAACATATTTTACCTTTTCGAAAATGGCATCTACAGGTGGGCGAATTTCAGCTTACGATTTCAATTTCAATGATCACACCTTACGTTCTACTTGTGCTCAAATGGCATATGAATATAAATATCCCAGGCTCTCACTATTAGCAGCAACACTGAAACCAACAGCTGGTATTTTTCTGAGATAACTAAGTGCTCAAAATTCACAAGGTACCAGTTACAAGTAACTTGTACGTCATGTGCTTCTAGTCTGAGAAGGACCCAACACAGTCAGGTTTTTACAAACATTTTTCCCCATGGAGCATTCAGTTCCAGTCACTGGAGCAGAGTTTAATCATGCATGCCAACTACTGCATATAATAAGGGTAATTCTACAATGCCTACATTAATATTGTAGCCATCACATAAAAGAAAATATGAGACATAGATTGTTGGTAGTTAATCTGAACCATTAAACACATTGGCCAAATAAATGTCTTCAAAAATATTTTTCTTTCTGTAAGTTACTCAAATACCCTCATCATCCTCAAAATCCCCTGCTCAGTACTCCTCACCTTCTTCAAAAGCCCAATACTCAGCTGATCAGAAAATGCAACTTCAACAAAGCTGGACTTCATCAAAAGACCCCCCCCCCCCAACCACCACAAGAACAACTTCGGCAAAAATCTTCATCAACTCCTCCCTCGCAAACACTCATCAAGGAAGCGCGCATGGGTCCACTACATCATGCTAGAGTGATCGTACGGGAGGGAGAGAGCGTGTCCCTGTTTTGGGTAATCATATTGAAGATGTGTCATTCGTAGTTTAATCTGCTTTGACCAAGTCCTTTTGACAGGAATTCAAAGGATGAAATGATACAATCGTTTAGCCATGCTAGAGGTGATGGTGCCCATGGTGGTGATGAGGATGGTGAAGAAGAAAAGAGATGATGGTAAGAGTGTTTGACAAAAAGATAAAATTGAAACGACAAGATCAGTTGAGTCATCCAAGGTTTCCACTTTCCACCATATAACTTATATCAAGTAAGACTGTAAGAGGGTTTGGTAAATTTTGCTCCTAGGGTTGATGATGGTGCTGAAGAAGAAAAATTAAATGGAGGAGTACTGTGAAATATGAAAAGAGAGATACAGTCCTATTTTGTCATTTTAAAGCGTGACCCACTAAAGAATCCTTTTTATTTAATATTTGGTCAAAAGCGGTTTAGATGGTATGTTTGGAAATATTTGGTTCAGATCTAAATAGTTACAATAGCTACAAAAACAATGTAGCTATTGTAGAATCACTCAATATAATAAAGAGTAAAAGTAGCGACCACGAGGAACTTAATGTTCCTGACAAGACATAAAGAAGTCTAAGCCAACTTATATGCTAAGCATAACACAAGGACATTTACCATGCCAAGTAGAGGCCTACCGCCTACACATGTAAACATATTTACATAAATAATATAAACATGCACATGAGACAGACAAGGGGAGGACCTCACAAACTACACTATTGTGGAATGATCAACACAAACAGCAAAACCAAAAAAATAAGAGTAATGGAGAACAAACGTCAGGGATAAAGAAAATACCTCCAAAGCCTTAAGTACATGTTCAGGTGCAATTGTCCGTTTATCTTCTCTGTTGCAAACTTCATTTGATTCTGAGGAAACGAGATTTATGAACTCTGAAAGAATGAGACTCAGTAAGTAAGAAGGAAATCAAAGCACCAGTACAAAACAATAGCATTCACAAAACCGAATTTAGCTTCGCAAAATACAGACACTCAATTTCTGTGAAAGAAGGACAATAACCAGTTGCTTCAGCAATTGAATTTCTGGGCAACAGACACCAGGGGGGATACATATAGCATGTTGTACTGGGAATAAAATTCAAGCTACTGTAAACGACGAGCTTAACTCCACACTAAAAATGGGGAAGGTGATAGTATTCAAAGTATTAAGGGGGCAACGCTTTTTGGACAAAGTCCAATTTCCCAACCAAACCAATCGGAATTAGCTATTTAGATTGGACCTTCCAAATTTCGGATTGGATATGGAATCAAGTTACGGGAAATTTGGTTTTTTCGGATTGGAGTCCAAAAATCAAAAATTTAAAAGATAAATATAAATTTTACTTGTCAAGAAAATTGTAAACATTTTTCTTTGCAAACAATATTGTGAAATATGATTCAAACATCCTTAAGAGATTAGTTAATCTAGTGTTTTTTTTAAAATAAATGTTATTATGTTTTGAAATAATTATAGATTATCCCAATAACTAATTGGCATATTTAATGAATTAATGTTCTCTTTCTAAAAACAAACTTTGTTAAAAATTGACACTGATCGAAGATCTTGATTTTAGGGAAAAAAGAAGTTTGTTTTCTAAAATTTCAGACTTTCGGATTAAGCAGTGGCAATATTATTTGGACTGGAGTGAATTGGACTCATCACAAATTCGAATTGATTTGGACCCAAAATTGTGATTCCAAAATATTTCGGATTAAATTTGGACTTTGAAAAGTGCAATCCAAACAGTCTGATTTACATGTTACAATCTATAGACAGAAAGGCCAAAAAACCAAAATACAACTAAGAGATCACAAACTCACCTACACAACATTCGATCAGTAAATCTTGAGCATCTCTTGCCACACGGACATCCGGGGGCAACATCTCCTTTATAATTTTAGTCATAGTGGCTGAAAAAAGTCAATAATTCAATCAAGTCACAGAAATAAAGTGGCAACACTATGTCAGTACAAAGGTTTGGTTCAAAATCCACAAAAAGAAGTGACATTGGTCCAAGTCTTTTAGGTCATAGGTAGGAAAAAAAATGTGAAACAACACTACATAGGCACCAGCAATATAGAATTAAGAAGAAATAGGTATATCCAATAAATTCACAAATTTAATTGCTGCATTTAAACCATCACAGATTATAAAAGTAAGGCAGGCATCCAAGAAAATGGCAGAGAGCATTACAGAATTAATCCATTGGAAAAGGCATTCATAGTAAGAGCCTCAGAACCCTATTCATGATCAAAGCACGAGATGTTTAACAAATCAACAGCGAGTAATTTAAACTTCCAGATACAGCATCAGTTGCATTGCTGAGCAATTAATACACAAGCGGTAAAAAAAAACCTCAAAGCTGACCAGATACAAATGCTGAGCACTTTGCTCGCTGTAGCTCTAAGGACGTTCAAATATTTACCCAGCCGTGCACAGAGATACAAGAATCATAACATTCTAGTATCAAAGCTTTCATAAAAAGGTGTCATCATCATAAATAGCCTGCTTTTCTGTCTTGGTAAGGAAGGGGTTACCTTTTGGGAGTGATGCATCTTCTTTTGTCTTGCCAACTATGTCCATTGGCTCCATTATATAACCTACAAGTTAAAACAATATTTACTCAAAAATAGAGCACCCATAAAACCAGATAACTAGACTTATAAAAGTTTTAACACCAATCTATTAGCAGTTTTAGTAAAAACAACATGCAGCATTTTGTCGAGAAGTCCTCTAATCTAAGCTAATGCGGTCAAGTTTTATCGAGTTCCTTACGAAATACAATCTAAGATAATAAGAAGCTTTCAAACTTCTATTCACCACAGTGACAAGAGTAAATGTCTAATCCTACTCCACAAAACTAATCAAGCTACAATATCAAGTGTTCCACTAGGAGAAACTCAATGTTTATTCATTCTATTCCACACCTCCTCGTATACTCCCTCCGTTTATTTTTAATTGTCAATCTCACATTCTCATATACCAAGGTGGTAACTTTATGCCTTTCACCATAAACATCTGACCTAATATCTAAGTCGACAATATGAAATTATAATTTTATAAAAGCTTAGATACAACAGTATAATTTTCACAGTATTTACTCAAGTATTTTTTATTTTAATATCTAAATCAAGGTTTATTCAATTTCTACATTCTATTTTCTACTTTCTAATTTTCTACTTTCTACTTCTCTACTTTCTACTTTCTACCCATATCAGCATTTTTTGTCACTAAAATCAACACTCAACCACAGTAATGAACCTCCAACATGGAAGAGTCGCCCTGGTGTAAATCAATGCTAACTCAACCTGCACCTCAAACAACCCCATATTCTAAAACACACCATGTGACGAACGTTCTCCACAGTAACTAACACAACCAAAAAATCATATCAAAACTTCGACTACCAAGCTAGGTTGCACGGGAACTGGGACGGGAACGGGGACGGGGTCGGGGACGGAAGCGGGGAAACGAAAATTCTCAAAAATCCAGGAGAC
>CAAKMY010037874.1:0-10821 GCA_901111285.1 Corrigiola litoralis
AGTTAGGCCTAAACTCGACTCGACTCGACTCATTTACACCCCTAACCTCAACTAGACAGATTTTTGGAAAATTGAATGCCTCTCAAAAATAAAAATCTTCTTGTGGTTAGCTATGTGGGATAGAATTCCTAACAGAGAAATTTTGTTTTTCAGATGTTGTTTCCATACTAATTGTTGCCTTTTTGCCCCCAACTGGTGGAAACCTCGTTACACATTTTCAGGGACTGCCCTAGAGTACAAGAAATCTGGAACCTTTTACACCATCGCCCCCCCCCCCCCCCAACTTCATTGACATGGACTTGAAAACATGATTAACTAAGTATCTACTCTCATATCAACACCCCTCACTTCCAGCCACTTTTTTTGCTCTTATCTGTTGGTTTCTTTGGTTGCGAGGGAATCAATGGGTTTTTACAAACACCTCAAAACTAAGACATTTTCTACAAAATGTCACTCTCCAAGCTCGGAATTTTGCTCAAAAAGACACTCCCTACCCACTCCAATCAGACTTCCCCCCATCTATTACCCTCTCAAACCGTCACCTGGGAATTTTGTCGTCTTTGTAGATGCTTCTTTTGTTGCAAATTATTTGATGGCAGGCATAGCTTTTTGGTGCATGGACAATGAAGGCAAATGGCAGGAAGGAGGGTAGTACTTTGCTAGCCACAGATGCCTTTTCTGCAAAAATTCTTGCCATTAGTGAAGCGCCCAAATGGTGTGCTATGAATGAAGCAACTGCAGTGAATTAATTCGACAGCCATTTCGCGACAACAGCCATAAATCCACCAGAGTACCCAACAGATAGATTGAGAAATCTATATATGGATTGCAGGGAATACAAAAATGCAAGGAGGGAAGTCACACTGAATCATACCATGCGAGAGAAGAATTCTTGTGCTGATTTACTCACTCGTAAGAGTAGAAAGATTATCCCATTAAACTCTAGTACTTTTTGGATGAGTGCACCAAACATTGTGCAACATTTGTTTGACGATCAAGGTGTATTAGTGGAACTGAACGACTTCGGCTAGGATGTAACTGACAGATTTTATATTTATCGCATTTCCTATTTATTTAAAAAAAAAAAGAAGTTGTAGGGCCAACTGCAAAACTCCTGATGTCCTGACCTTGAAGATAATGCTTTTGTATCCATTGAACCCAACAACTAGAATGAGGGCTATGCAATTTCCATATCCACCCAAACATAGAGCTTTGTTCCACCCAAGGACCATCTTAATGCCTAAACCCCCTTCAGTTGGCTTGCATAACTTACTCCATCTAAAAAGTACTGCTTTCTTTTGCCCTTCATGAAAACCCCATATAAAGGATCTACATAGCTTTTGTAATATGTTTGGATAACCCAATAAGCAACAACAAACCACTACACCAAGAATTCTCTAAATCAAATATGACATAGTTCAAGAATTGGAACTTTTCGGCATACGACATAATGAAACATTTAAAAATAAACTTTTCACAATATGTGTCATCTTTTAACTTTCAAAAAAAAAAAAAAAAAGAGTGTCACCTTCAATATACTAATACCAATTTATTAGGTTTATTCAATTCTACCACAAGTTAACTATGGGTGGTTTATTAGTGTATTTTATGATATAATAATTAATTTGGTTAACATAATGATATGTTAAAAATAATTATAAGTACTCCTATATTTAAGTTATTCGTGCTCAAAACCCTCACAAGATATTAGAATAGTATGAAGCAAAATTTAAAACATTGCTAAAGCAAATTGACTCACCATTTGCTCTGATTCGACCATCTGAGCCACTTACTAATGGATAAAATTTACGAGCAATCTTGTCACTGCTCAAACATCCACCCTGCCTCATGAGAAGGATAATGATATTAGAGTTAGCATGTTCTAGCTGTAGTTTGTTGACAAATAATATGGTCCTGCTCGGTGGTACTCAATTTTTGAAACAACATTTTACATCTGTTGTCTAAACCCCTTGTGATTATAAGTGCCTCCATATCACTCACCGAGTGTGGGAATGATCCGATGACACGCTTTCATCTTACTGGTAGTAAATCCTTTTTTTTTTTTATTGTTGAACTATTGACACTCCTTAATAAGTGTCTTTTGCACTTTTGTAATATTTTATGTGAGTATAGTACTTTAATAACATAACTTATTTTAAAAGGCCAATAATGACACATTGTATTAATTAGTACAATCTTAGAAAACACCACAACCAAAAACGTCATTGTTTATAAGGAAAAATTAAAATTGGTTGTATTGCAAGATCAGTTTGTGACCAAATTTTGATACTATACAATCACACTACAAAACCATGGTCTACAAGTGATCTACACTTTCAAACTACTTTTAATTGACAATTTTATTGATTTTTCTTGTCCATTAGACATCTCACATATGTTGATAGATTAGGCCAATTAACCTTTACATAAACATTTATCATTTGGTAATCATTAAAAAATTTCATTGTACCGAAGCCTAGCATTTTCAATTGAATTTATTCCCATTAAAAGAACTTGATCATTTTAATATAATTTCACAACGTAATTAATAATTTTCCTACTCTAACATGTGCTTCTTTTTAACTTTAAATCACATATTCCTCATACTAGCTTGTAGGTTTAGCTATATATTTATTAAATATAATGGATACCCAATAACATAGATTAACTAACTACATAACATACGTTTTCAAAAGGTAACAAAATAAGTACCTTAATTTGTTGCTTATTTCCAAGTACGACATCGTTAACAAATTCCCTGTTCATGGTACTTGCAGCTACAGTTAGAATCCACGGTGATTTATTTGACAATATTCCGGGCCTTGGCCCGGCATTTCCAGCACACCCAACAACTAGGATACCATGTTTCATAGCATGAAAAGAACCAATTGACCCAACATCATCAAAGTAAGGTAGAAGCCCTGTATATGCTATAGAATAATTTATTATGTCCACACCATCATGTATGGCAGCTTCAAATGCTGCTAACGTATCTATATCACAACATGCACCAATGTCTGATCTTTGTGACCAACAAGACTTATACGAAACCAAGCGCGCTCTTGGTACCCCGCCTTTTGCAACTCCACTTGCAAGTCCGGAAGCATTAGCTCCACGAACAAAACTACCTCCAATTGTTGAAAGGACATGGGTGCCATGACCGCTGATGTCTCGAGGACTTAGACTTTCGTTGAATGTAACGTTTCGGGCTTTAAGTGCTTCGGCATATCCTTTATGAAAGTATCTGGCTCCTACAAGCTTTCTGAAAGGTGTAATATATTAGAGAAATAGTTTGATTGATAAAGGAAAAAAGTTCAAACAACTATATTTCATGTATAATTAATTCAGTATGGAAAATTTTACATAATGATTTTTTTTGTCAATTCTATACCCTAAGCCGGTAGAATATTTTAATAAAAGTACTGCTAAATACACATAAATTTAACGAATTCGACTCCATTCAAATTAGTTAAAATTTCTTATTCAAATAATTATTATCCTCTCTGATCTCTTCCCCTATTATCATCTCACTCATTTTTAATGTATTAAAAAAAAAACGTTCATTCACATATTTTGTATATTAATAAATTGAGATGGATAAGTGAAATATGAAAAAAAAAACTGAAAAAATTATATGTTGTTATTGTACGACCTTTAATAGGAAGTTCTTAACATTCCACCTCTTGCTATATACTAGGTGCATTATATGTATATGAAGGTGTGGATAGAAGCTTTGATAAAGCTTGAATAGTCATCCTTATGTCAAACTAGGGGTGAGCAAAAAAATCCGAGTACCCACATTTGGCCCCGGAACCGCTTGGAACCAGCGGTTCCGGTTCCCAAAAGTTAGGAACCGGTTGAAGCGGTTTCGGTTCCGGTTCTCAAATTTTAGGAACCGGAACCGGTCGGGTACCCAGAATCGTTAAATATATAGGTATAAAGTTACTTTTTAAAGTAATTTCTATTAAGATGACGTAATTTTTGTATTTAGTTAATAGTTTATATATGATGTACGAGTTTAATATCTACTTTTTATGATCTTAACACTAATTATACTTGTTGATTATGGGTATTTAGTTCATTACCAAAAAAATCTCACATATTTATTAGCAAAAATCATCAAATTTATTATTATTTAAAATTAATCGGGTACCCGGAACCGGTATTGGAACCGCCGGTTCTGGTACGGTTCCAAAATTTTAGGAACCGATTGTAACGGTTTCGAATCCTGTTTCTAAAATTTCGAACCGGTCCCAACCGGTTCCGGTTCCTCGGTTTTGGACCGGGTATCCGGTGTTGCTCACCCCTATGTTAAACTGTAAAAAATTGTTTTGTTGCATTATGTATATGTTTTGTTTTTCTTTACCTAGAATTGTTGTTATGTTATCCGACAAGGTTCAAAAGAAGGGGGTGTTTTCTAGTTGATTTGTAAATGAAGGCGTTATATCGTGAAGGAAAATTTATCTAAAATAATCCGTACTTTTGGTGTTCTTTCAAAAATAATCCGTACTACCGATTATTCCTGAATAATCCATACTCAAGGAACCATATTCCAAAAACAGTCCCATGTTGTCGGAATACGACTTTCAGGTGGCCGGAATCTTACATGGCAATATTAGTTATGTCATGTGCCCTTCACGTGACCTTTTCTAGGCATTTCCCTTCCTTCCACATATATAACAACACCCCCCCACACACACATCCTTCTCCCCTCTGTTTATATTTACATTAAAACCTCCCGCCTAACCCAAAATTATTTCATTCTTTGTTACTCTTTTCAGCCAATACCCAATTGAACTCCTTAAAAGTTCCCCCTTTTTAAATATAGGAAAAAAATTTAAAACATAAGAAGCTACGTTTATGGAGAATCCTTCAATCTCCTCTACTCCTCTCCCCCTCTCAAACAACGATCGCGTCAAACAAAAGATGCTTTTGCAGGATGTATTTAGGTGAAGGAGTCGTATTGTATAGAGGCGGTGGACTGTACGCTGAGGATTCCATGGGAGCATGTAGATGAGAACGGGGTGTATGTGGAGGCGGTGGAGACAATGTAAAGGAGGAGAGTGGTGAAGGTGGAGAGGCTGTGGTCGAAGGGGATGAAGCAGTGGATAAAGGAAACCAATGCGTGAGTGTGGGATGGAGGTGTATGGGAGGATTTTGGGCAGAATATTAGGAATGAGGCATTGATGGATGTTAGTGGGTTGGCGCCGTTGTATATGAAGTTGGTGGGCATGAAGGCCAAGGTGGGGGTTTGGGGAGGTCCTCGTGGTGAGGGAGGGGTGGGAAAGATAAAATGAAATGATTTTGGTTGGCTTGGGTTGGGTGGGAGGTGTAATGGAAACAAATGGGTGTAACTAACATTGCCACATAAGACTCCGGCCATCTAAAAGTCGTACTTCGGCAACATGGGACTGTTTTTGGAATATGGTATCATGAGTGATTATACAGGAATAATCGATAGTAGGGACTATTTTTGGAAGAATACTAAAAGTCGGTTTATTCTGCGTAAATTTTCCTATTTTTAATGGTAATGTTGATGGGATTGAGTAAAATTGCAGTTGCTCTTTGCTGAGATTCTAGTATGGGTATATTTTTTGTGGATTAAGGATGGTTAGTCTGGATTTTGTGAGTCAGGAAAATTTGGTGAGTCAAGGGAGTTTGGTGAGTCGGCAAGCCATGAATCTCAAATCCAATTGCTGAGATGACACACGTGCTAATAAGGGCATTTTTGTCATTTTGTATGGCAACCTATATAAACTCAAAATCCTAACATTATCAGTCATTTTCCTCATTGTTATCCCACATTTTGGTGAAGCTCTGATCATCGCGTCTTGATCTCGATGGAGTTGTGGAGGTTGCGACGTGGTTTCGACAAGGTTGCTACGAGGTTGCGACGTTCATTAGATAAGAGGTGCGTGAATGTTTGTGGAGGTTGCGACGTTCATTAGATAGAAGGTGCGTGAATGTTTGTGGAGGTTGCGACGAGGTTGTTGAGGTATAGTACAACTCGTTTATGCTTCAAATATGTTGATATGGAGGTTTTGTTGTTTGTTATGCGGCATTTTGAGAGGTTAAGGTGCGTGAATGTTTGGTTTTGTTGTTATTTCGGTTGTGTTTGGGTTGCTAAAGGATGTTTTATGTAGTTTTGGTAGTGGTTTAAGATTGGCTGTAGGAGGAAAGGTGAGGTGGTGGAGGGACAAACAGAGGAGGTTATGGTTTTTTTTTTTTTTTGTAAATTAGTATAATTGGATTAAAGTCGATGGATTTTTCACCTAGGGACAATGCATGTACTCACTTAAAGTCAAGGAAACTACTTACTTAAAGTCAACGAATAAAATTGCCCTTGAAAAAAAATAGTAATAAGCTAGAGTTAAGGTAACTGTTAGTATCTAGGGCTCAAGGTTAGGGTTATTTGTTAAAATAAACACAAAAAAAATAACATAGCTATGAAAAAATAGTGTTAATATGATCATTTTATGAAAGTCAATATTGTTATTCTCTTAAAGTTACTATTCCTACATAGTGAGAGTCAAGACTCAAATTAACATAAAGTCAATCCGTTTATTCACTTAAAGTCAATGTGATTATTTATCAAAGTCAAGAAGTTTAACCTTGACTATGTCAATATATCTATCTTCACTTTGATAAGCCAAGTACATTGACTTTAATACAATAACTACCTTTACTCTAACAAGATAAGTACCTTTACTCTGATAATATGAGTAACTTGAATCTCATAACATAACTACACTAACTATAATAACATAGTTAGTTCGACTATAACTCTTTGATTCTAACAAAATAACTATTTCGATTCTAACAACATAACCATATTGACTCTAATAACCTAAGTACCTTAACTTTAAAACACACGTCTTATGTGACTCTTAGCTAGGGTCTATATCTACCACAATGCACTACCACGATATCGACGTTTGCAATCAAATAAATTTCCCGTCAAAAGCTCCAATTTCGAGTTTTTATCTTTTTACTTGAAATGTTAATATGTATATAAGATCTTATTTAAATCCTATTTAGATCATAGTACTAATGTAACCAAATCGTACTAATGGATGTAAGACAGTATAAATTGGTAGCATGATCTAATATAAGGATCAAGGTATGAGTAAACAATGTTAAAGAAATACATGTTAAATCTTGAGGTGGCTATAATAGGATTTGCCTTCGAAGAGGAAGGGTAGGAAAAGAAAAGGTGCATCAAGTTTTCTATATCACAAAAAAGAGCTCGTTTGCTATTATTTCCTCTTTCAAATTTTCTTTTTTTTTTTTTAAAAGAAGATCTTTTTTTTTAGAATCATAAAAAGTGTTTTGAAAATTTAATTATTAATTGTCATTTTTCCTATGACTTATGTACAAACAACTTATTTTTAGTCATTATTCAAATTTTTATGTACAATTTTTGATACCTAGAAACATGTAGTAACACATGGCGTCTTTTAGATTGTTACAAACACTTGACAATTATTTCAATAGAAATGTTGATCTCTTAGAAGATAGATAAAGATTATTGTGATCATATATGTTTAATATAACATTCTAGAACATATACGAATTACATATATCACTTTCATTCAATTTTATAATTGAAGGTATATATTGCATATACAATTTGAACTACAGATCATTAATTAATTTTTCTTAAAGATATATTCTATGTAATATGACGTTCATCAAATTGTTGACTAAACACAATCAATATCGAAAAGAAGTAGAATTACCTATTACACCGGAAGTTCTTGTCATTTTCATTATCACAATGACCTTTGAATTTTTTGGGAATCGGACCTAGGCCCTTATCAGTGAAACTCATAGATTCCGGCCAAACCCCTATTTAGAAATAATCAAAAAGTGATGTTAATGTTGAGTAATTGTACAATAAAGAAGTGACGTAACAATGATTTACATAACCTGCAAATGAAGGCTTCATCATAAACTAATACCCTTTTTAATCTGTCTCAAACATAATCTGATTTAGTGGATATCTCTCATCAATCTTTCATGCATCCTTTATAATGAATTGGTTTTGGATTTTTCTAGTTGGTTTAGGTTCCTCTTGGTGTCATTAGTACTTTTTTGGTGGTGTAGTTAAATTTGGTCATCTTTGTCAAAGCTTGCTGATTTATTTGTCAATGATGTGGTCATCACCAATGAGCTCCTTGTCATGTCTGCATTAATACAAATGGTGCTTGGGTTTGAGCTCGAAATCAGGCGGGTTTTGCATAGGTAGGTAGTGATGCAGTTGCAAGACAGATCATCGACGCCACAATCCAAGCAACAAGTCCTATCTCGCCTTTACATGTAGAGGCCTTAGTAGTGCATGATGCCCTACTCAGGGCATTTAGGGAAGGATGTCAAAACATATTTCTCCATACGGATTCTACAATATTGGTCCAGATTTGGTCCAGGTTTACAAAGGTCGTTGCAACCGACCTATATCGTTGAGATGGACTTTTAATTTTATCATGGTGTATGTTAAGAAGCTACCGTACTATTTTATTTTAACAGTAGCTTGATATTGTAATAACGATGCCCATTTCCTTGCCATTTTTAGTTATATTGTTACGTCTAAATAGCTTAATAAGTTTGCTTCCCTGTCTGTCTAAAAGTACCCACTTTTTTTTTTTTTATGTGTAGTGTCGAATGCTTATGCTTTGCCTCTTGGTTTCTCACATCGTGTGGCTTGCACAAGTAATCATTTTAGTGTAATTATATGTATACTAAGGTAAAAATTTTCTTATCGTGTTACTAAAATTATAGAATGATTATGATTTAAGAATGATAACAATCATGAAAAGTCACACTTGCCACTGTCAATGGCTGCTACAATGAGGTCCTCCCCAAATCTTGTCTTCTCCCAAAGTGAGCTTGTAGAGTGAACACCATGGGTTTGATGCATATCAATTCCAAGAAATTCCCATGATTGAGTTGTTTGCGGATTCACATGCCGACTTTCGAAGACTGATATAACATCTGGATGTTCTGGAAATATAATGTAACAATAGTAGAAAAGAAATGTATTAATTGTGCAACGAAAACATAACTCATCTAAATATAAACATGTTTTATTTTTGGGAAAATTATCTTACTTTTAAGCTCTTTTACCTCCTTTTCATGCAAAATTGCCGCAAATGCATTGAAGACTTTGTTGTAGGAATAAATTAGCCTTTTTGTAGCTTCGAGATCACTAATATGTCAAGATCATCCGAAATAACTTGGTTAAGAAAAGGAATGTAAATTCTAAGAGGAAACTAAAGGATGGGCACATTATCTTAATTTTTTATACCTTTGTAACACATTTGATAGAATCTCATGATGTGATTTTGTCACACTATAAGGATCAACCAATAGACGTGGTTCTTCTTCATGTGATCCCATATACACTATATAGCTCTGCAAATTTAGACTAATTAGTTATTGTCGTGTATGGAGATTATATATCTCTTATCAATGTCAATGACTAACATATAGAAGCTACAACCTAGCTACAAGTACATGGAAAGTATTCAAAACATTAATATTTCAAAGTTTTGAGTTAACATACATTCTTTGTCCCGCTAAATTATGAGGGAGACAACAAAATTTATACCATATTCTAGGAGCGTCGGCTTCCATATCAATTTCTTATATATTTTATCATTTTCTTTTGCCTTCTCAATAAAGGTATAAGAAAAATACTAAAAGGTACAATAAAACTACGGTGAGAGTACATGGTCCTTGTAGCACCTAATTATTGTCGGGAGATCGAGGCGTTTCAAAGAGAATCGATCCTTCTTATGATGAATACTCACACGCATAATAGGCTGAACAGTTTAAGTAATAAGATAATCAAAAATGTTTCAATAGTTATTGAATTTTCTAAACTAATAAACCAATACATGTCATCTAGTAGCAAACTCTACCACGCGTTCCAACGATAGGTAAATATCGATCACTTGTCACTGTATTTTTAAACATATAACCTAACTTTGTACACCATCATCGTATTTTTTTGGGTTACGGTTGTCATGTTTTTTTTGGGATTGGATAAACACAAATCAATTTTATATGGACGTATATAGTTTCTGTAGACAATGTCAATTATTCCTATGCGTATCTATCTAAATCTAAAACTATTAAAAGGCGTTGAAATCACATGAGCTTGCCACATGGATTTCCATGTCACCAACATGTATGGCCCACAATAGCCTAACTCATTTAATAAAAAAAAGTCTAAAGAAAATAAACAAAAAGGTAATAAATATGTCTCATAAGTTAACATACTTTAAATGCACCACATCTCATGCATAATCAGATAATGAAATCAGTCATAAAGCACGGTATATTGATATGCAAAATTATGTATACCCTATTTAAACATGGATAAATAAAAATTACAACAATAATATTAGTTATAGATATAAAAGTAACTAACAGATATCAATTCTTTTAAAATTACAACAATAATATGTTTGTATATCGTACGAGTCAAATATTTGTTAGTAATAAAATGTTGTTGAATTAAATTTTTGTTATAGTCTTAGTTGTTGTTTACAAAAAGGTCAAAAGAACATATTGGAACATTATCCCAATCATACACATTATCCCAATCATACACATACCCGGTTTTGGGGTGTGCTAGGTGCACATTTGCACCGGGCCCCCAAAACTAAAGGCCCAATATTTATGTTTCCAAAGCCTTATCTAATCTATGTATATATATAAAGGAGAATGTTTTCGGAGCTCCACATCGAATCCAGTATTTGGAGGAGTCTAATATGTAGTAGATTATTTGAAGGAGTCTAATATGTAATAGATATATAT
>CAAKMY010037876.1:0-15486 GCA_901111285.1 Corrigiola litoralis
ATACCAAGCCTCTAAACCCAACAGAGATTACTCATGAAGGAAACTTGTTAGCCTTCTCCAGTTTCCATCTATCATCACTTTCCACTGCGATCCCTCCTACCCTCAATCTGCCTAGATGATGCATCTCCCTCATACACTCACCAAATCGTTTTCCTGAAAGTATTGTATTGTAATGCCACCACCTATAACTTATTAGCCTATTACCTCAACTTTATGGTAGAGTAGCCTGAAGTAAATCTATCTTTAATGGTTCCCTCTGCTTAGAGCATATCAACATTCAAAGCTATTATACTTCCTCAATTTGATGAAAGTATATGAACATTCCAAGCAATGTACTTCTCTTACATATGTGATAAAACTGATTAGACATGATCCATCTTTAAGCTTCAGGGAGAATCCATATCATTTGCACTACGTCAAAGTGCTACAGATTTATCTTTAAACACTTCTTCTCAGTTCTCACATCTCTCGTCAATTTTATATTACAGTTTCAAGAATCATTCTTCTCATGCACTCTTAACAAGCACCATAGGCAATCAATCTCTCATATCAGATCGTCTGAAGTATCCTATAAATTATTGACACAGCACATTATGCCAGACCAAGCCCCACGACAACAAAGAGCGAGGCTACTTGTGTTAGCCATGTATGTACTTACAAAACATAAACCAACAAAGAACCTGCATGTCTCCTATAATAAAACAGGCATTGTATATGCTGCCCGTTATCGAATCAATGCTCTACATATATTACAGCACAATTGGATGGTCGGTATGGCATCCCTCTATCTGTCACTCCTGTTTATTTTGTTACATCATCAGTTCACAAAATCAAGTGAAGCTACATACTAGTAATGATTACCTTTCAGCATACTACTCAAATCTAGTTACTACTTCAGGTTTCAAACTCTAGAGATCAGGTTCCAGACTAGATAGGCGCGCATTATATTCTTTCCAAGCACACTAATGTTCTAATGTGGTTCTTTTTGTCACAGTTGATTAGGTGAAGCCTTTCTCTAAGGAGTCACTTTGAAGCCTTTGATTCAACTAAAGATTAACACACTCAAACACAAATAAACGTAAAGAGTAATATTAGAGAGCACAAGCTAACATTAAGCACAAATTATTGAAAGAGACATCCAATTTCAACTTAAAAATATACCTATTCGTAAGATAAAGCGGTCATTTTTATCAGCACTACTACAAGTAATCAATTTAAGCCAAAAAGACAACTTTAACATACCACAATTTCTTAGAAAAGACCGTGATAAAAGTACACGAACTCCTTACAAGCTAAATCAACCCAGGCTTCATGCAAGCCCAAATTATATATCCCAACATGGCTCCGTCTGCTTTTAAAATAAGAAAAGACAATCTCCCCCAAAACATTCTGTTAACATAGAAGACTCTCCAAACATTAATGCTGAAACCAAGAGAATGATCATACCATCAACCTGAAGAGAAACTGCATTTAAAGGATGCCCATTAGAAGACTTTGATGGCAAACACCTAGCCATGCAAAATCTTGACAGAATGTGAGACACCCATTTACAAGACTGGACCCTTGATGACACAAAAGTCGAAGATGGTGGATAAAGAAATGTTCCATTCTTGAGTGTACTAGGAGATACTCTCACTCCTGTAGAAGCTGATGGACAAGAAGTGCTCAAATGTCTAGCCATGCAATGCAATGCAATGCAATGAAATGAAATGAAATATTAGCGTATGATCAAGTGTACATGAAAATTGTTATGTAGTTAGATTTTTAAGTAAATGATCACATAAGATATTTTTGTGTACAATTTTCAAGTGATACTAAAGGCCAGTTAGATATAAACTGCTTTTCAAATAAGTAGTTAGGTGAGTTGTGGCCTGTATGTATATCTTCGATATGAGGCTATAGATTTCTTGCGATTCTGTTCCCTGGTCTACGTTATCTATTTGGGCAGTGGGCACACAAATTAGAACGTCAAATGAGGCTTTGAAAATTGACCATATCACCCTTTAATAAGAAGTCTCCTTTATTAGTACTTAGGGACTTAGATGACAAAAGCCTTATTTCGACCATTTTTAGAAAAAACAATCTAGTGTTTTTTTTTTTTTTTTTGTGTCTAAAATGAGTACACAGAGTCGAAGACAAGAATCGAACGATAAGATAGCTCCAACCATCTAGTTTTATGATAAGCATATAGCATCTTTCTACGGAGTAGGAGCTAAATCAACTCGAGTTTCGTACAAATACAGATCAATTCGGAGATATGTATAACTCCGTCTACTTTTATAATGATAATAATAATAATAAAAAAACAATCTCTTGTTGTTCTATAATGCACTTTCCGTATGTTGTATCATGCACCATATATTTGGTTAATGTAAAATATATTGCTGATGGGATATCAACGAAGTACATTTTCGCTAATATTCACCAATTGTGTTACACATATTTATCTAAAAACTATATTGATATACCTTCATAATCATAAGTTGAAGAGCTTTCTGCAGTGCAGGGCATTGTAACCTCTCACCGCCAACTTATTTGGGTGAGCCTTTTATATAGATTTTATGTAGAGTTGATTTCTTTGAGGATTTTAAAGTTACTTAGATGAAGATTTTTATGCTGTTAGTTTTGAATTACTTGTTTTGAGTTGCTATTTGGCTGGGAATATTAGAGGATTGAGAGTTAGTAATAGAGTCTTAGATGGAGTTACCTTACTGTTAGAGGTATTCATAAATACTACATAATTCAAGAGTAACATTGTTTTTGGTCTGTGCACAAAGTCGCTAATAAAAATCGAACCCCCAACCTCATGATTGGGGGCTAGAGAGCTCTGACCACTTGAGCTAGTTCTTTTCTTTCAAAAGTAACATTGTTTCGAAATGTGCATCATTACTTTTGAAAATAAAGATGTTACTTTGATACAGTCTCACTGGGAGAGTGGGAGGTAATTTCACCTCATACTAAGGTTTTGAGACAATTAAAGAAAGTTGGCTATGCGTTATAGTTAGAAGGTTTATATAGTTAGGCTGGTGGTGGTTTGTTCTTCAACTTGAAAGTGTATCGGAGTCGAAAAAAGATTGATGTGTGGTAATTGTTGTTAATACTGTATAAAAGAGTGTTGCTAGAAAGTAAGTGACTTTACTACAAGTAGTCATACTTTAGATTATAGGTTTGGGCTGATTTCCAAAAGTTATTGCTGAGTGTTTTCCAAGTTAGTTTGCTAATTATTGTGGGTATTTGAGGCTTTTTGTTTGTTTATTGTTAAATTACGAGGTATATATTGGCCGTTGGTTTGGCTAATAGTTCTGTACTGCAAGTCACATGCAAGGCTGTGTCTTTGTGTACTTGTTAATGACTTATCAATAGACAATGATATTTGCTACTGATATTGAGTTGCAGCTTATGGCCTGCACGTTTTTGAGTAGTATCATAGTTAAATAAATTTTGTTTACTTCTATAGAAAGCCTTGAAAATGTATTATACGCGGAGTTTGGAATTGTTAAATTGGTTGGTTCCCACTAAAGTGTAATGAGTATATTGTAATATTTGTGATTTTGGAATGATTACTGGATTATATTTGAGTAGAGACCAAGGACTTGATATTCTTTATTTTAATCCATTTCTGCATACTGATCTTTTTCAACTTAAAACAGTAAGTGCCGAAGCTATTCTTTGCTGTGTATTAGCCGAAAATGGGTGGGAATTCCAAAAAGCCAGTGAAATACGCTGTGGTAGGCAAACTACTCCGACTCCCCTTCCCTTGACCTTGTTAAAATGCCTGGAAATCGCTTGTGAACAATTAGTTAACTCACTGGTTTGACTATGGTTAGGTGGACGCTTTTACAGACTCCGGGTTCAAGGGCAACCCTGCTGCTGTGTGCTTATTAGAAGAGGAAAGAGATGATCATTGGATGCAGTCTGTTGCTACTGAGTTCAACCTCTCTGAAACTTGTTATTTGACTCGGATACCGGCTTCTGATTCGCCCCATCCTCGGTTTCACCTTCGATGGTTTACACCTATTAATGAGGTTTCTCTTATCTTTTTGTTTCACCTCTTGTTTTTGTTGTCTAGATATATTAATGTTGTGATGTATCCCTTGGTGGTTATTATATATATGATTGCTTCGTTTTATTGTGATTTCCTTTCTATTGCGATTTGTGAACGGTTTGCAAGTAGCTCCTATTACAACCACCCAGTATGAATCTTGTCCAAACATATGGTCTGTAGATGCTGATGCCCAGCTGTACGCAGCCTTACCTATAGTGCTAATTCTAGTAGATGAACTTCCCATTCCGGGACATCGAGGGAAGTTGGGAAAAATCGAAATTCTTGCCGTTGTGCTTGACATTTTTATTGAAAGGCTAGTCCCATTGCTTCTCGAAAAAAAGTCGTCCATAATATATGTAAGATTTTGGTGATGATTTTCTTGTAAAAATTTATATCATTGTCCCATCTTTCTCTGTAAAAGTTTTTTTTTTAATTAATAGATATGTGACTATTTTCTTTAGTGTTTTCATCAATGTACATTATTTAAGATTACACAGAAATCTCTCCTGTTTCCCTTATTCAATGAACTGGACATAGACTACACTCACTAGGGAATACGTATCCGATTCGACATGGGATCAGATCCTTCGGAAAATTGGGTATACAAATATAAATTTTTAACAAATCAGTGGGGCTAGTCCAAACCAGATTTGGTGTGAGTCTGTTCAGAAGAGAGGATGATAATATACTATCATCAAAGAAAGATAAATAACAGACGGACGCAGAAAGAGTAGCTGCCCAAGAGAGGCAGCACGGCTTCTTTCTTCTTCTCTCGATCTGGAATCTAAAAGTTCTAACTAGTGACTGACGTTCATGGTAGTGAAGTATCCGTAGATTGTGTCCCCTTGCTCATGGTTGACACGGCTGCAGTGTTGTATCTGAGGGATACAGGATGCGCCACCCAAGACGTGTGTCCGAGTAACGTAGGACCAGGGTAGTAGTGACTGCTTGTTAGAATGAAGTAATCCTATCTGTTATGGGCAGGTCAAGGCTCCCGTTTCTTGCATACTTGAATAGTATTATACCAATAAAGATAAAACAAAACAAAAACAAAAACAAAAAGGAGCCTGTGAAGTCTATTGTATGAATTTTGTTTTTGGTTTCTGCATTTGATGGTGTATTACAAGTTAAAGGTAAATATATCGACGGAATAGGATTTATTTGTTACTATGGAGTCTATGGATTGATGATCAAATCTGATATGCTACTGGTAGAATAATATATTTTGGCTGATTAATTAAATTGACTACTGAGCAACAATTTTTTTGCAGATAGAACTTTGTGGACACGCAACTCTAGCTGCTGCACACTTTTGTTTTACGTATGGTTTGGTGAAGGGAAATGCAGTAGAATTTTTAACACTCTCCGGCATCTTGACTGCCCAAAAAGTGCTTGCTTCTGGAGAACCTGCCTCAGAGAATGGTGTTGCAGAGGAGCCATTCTTAATTGAATTAGATTTTCCTGCAGTAGCAACGACCGATTACAATTCAAATGAGAGCTCATTCATATCCAAAGTGTTAGGTGGTGCTCCAGTTGTTGAAATGAAGAAGACAGCTTTAGATGATCTTTTTGTATGTCGGCTTCTCTTCATTTTCTCGTTTTGATTCCCTTGTTCATCTTTTTGTATGTCGGCTTCTATTCGGTTTTTCATTTTGATACCCTTGTTCTACTCAATTAGTCATATGTTGCATATGTGTACCTGGATAGAAGACTTTTGTTCAAGTTGTAGATTTGATTTCTGGAGCAAGTTTTTGACTTGTTATTGCATAGGTTGTATTGCCGTCAGCAAAACATGTTATAGATGCACAACCAGATATCGAGGAAGTTCGGGCACTTAAGTGCCACAGTAGGGGTCTGATCATTAGTGGAGTTGCTCCACCAGAATCTGAGTATGACTTCTTCAGCCGATTCTTCTGCCCAAAGTATGGCGTTAATGAGGTATGCACTTGATATTTATAGCTTTTATATTTTCCCGTCCAAAGGAACTCACGCTCTTCAATCTTCTGATTGCATTATTGAAGGAACATTAGCTTCACTTTATAGACACGATGAAATTTATGCCCAATCTGCAGGTTATTACAACCATCGGATGTTAGAAATACACACGTATGCCCAGAAATATAGATTTCATTGCCTTGAAGAAAGATATGGGCTTCATTGATTTGATCGATGAGGTGGTAGTGGTGTGTGTGGGGACTGGGAAGGGGGGGGGGGGTTGAAGAGAAGAGATGAGGCAGAAATCTATAATTGAGGAAGTGCAACATTATTTATTGCGAAATCATGTGAATGAGCTTTTCTCACAGCTTGGCATGGCCTTTAAAATAGAGTTGTCCTTTGTACTCCATTTCATAAATGGGAAGATCTTCAAATTGAAATGCAAAGAGAATTCACATTTTCACAGCTGCCTGATAACCCATCTGCATTTATCTCGTCGTTGAACCAAGTAAAATGTTGTCCTCATGCCTAATTGCCTATGCAGTGGACTTCAAATGTCTAAGAATGATTTGGTGCAGCTAAATATAAGTTGATTAAGCTAAGTGTATTATATGGTGTTTTCAGGATCCAGTCTGTGGGAGTGCACATTGTGCATTAGCAACTTATTGGTCCAAGAAGCTGGGGAAACGTGATTTCCTTGCATATGCGGTATCCTCTCGCTTATCCCATTTTATCATATCATGCGACTTACAGTCACTCAGTTTCTTATCGATCATTAATTATTAATAAGATTACTTCAACAGGCATCACCGCGAAGTGGAAGTTTGAAGGTGAACTTGGATGAACAGACCAACAG
The DNA here is from genome assembly GCA_901111285.1 of Corrigiola litoralis. Lineage (NCBI taxonomy): Eukaryota > Viridiplantae > Streptophyta > Magnoliopsida > Caryophyllales > Caryophyllaceae > Corrigiola > Corrigiola litoralis. The sequence continues at coordinate 6,837 of CAAKMY010037876.1, forward strand.
AGTTAAACTCCAAGGAAGAGCTGTTATTGTAGCTGAAGGCTCAGTCTTAGTGTAATCCTAGTTTAGTCTAATCCTAGTAGTCCTGAAGTTCCTTGTGCAATAGAAAAGAAACTAAGCTTGGCTTTCCTAGTGAGAATAATTGTTACATCAGTTGTTATCGATGAAATTTAGGATGTTCAGAACTCTCGCTGCCTGAAATCTCATATTTGAGCTGTAGTCAAAGTTGCTAACTGTTGTTGTATACATGCATTGGTTCTGCAATGCTCTCGGACACCAGATCCCTAGGTTCCTAGACAAGTTTTATCAATTTATGACGGTATCTAGCTGATGCGGGAACAGGAGCTCATGGTTCAAAAATCTTTTTTTTTTTTTACTCATTATTAGTTCTTCCAAATTTTGATCACTAGTTGTATTGATAAACATCAAACCAAAAATTCTAAGACATGATTTGAGGTGCAACATCTCAATCTCATGCCTTACCATGTGTGCACTTCACTAGTTTTATCCCTCCCTATGTAGGCAACTAATCACTCATTTGCCTTTTAATTCAAGCACACCAATCTATAATTCTATGTCTTATTGTATAGGCACTTTATAATGACTTATGTGAATTCCAGTGTAAGCACCTTACCCTATCACTTCTACGCCTCATTGTGGAGGAATATTTTCTTCATATGCTTTCTGATTCAAGCACTTCACTCTACTATTCATGTGCATACGTATGTAAGCACTTCACTTCATTATTCATGTGTCTCGCGAAATCGGCAAACTCCTATTATCTCTTCATACTTTTCCCGACATCAAGCAATATCTACATCATTTCAAAATATATCTTCCATCGGTGAAAAATTTTTCATATTCAAGCTCTGCTTTCCAATCTTGTATGCATTCTCACCATTTCCAATGATGTCTTCCACCGACAAAGTTTCATTTCCATCTTTAGAAGATAAGATTTCCACTTTGTGTGATACATTTTTTTTCATCCCCTCATCATGCATGTGCCTAAATGTGATTATTAACATCTTGTTCTGCCATATGTTTTCAAATTTGTGTCCTCTTGTTTGGCATTTGTCCTAAAAACGTTTTTGTACCTTCTTAAATGTTTTTTTAGAAATTGTGTCATTAGATACTCATTATTTCCATGCTTGACCCAAAATTCACTTACAAACGCGTCTTATCACATTGGTGCAATAAGTTACTAATCTTGGTGCACACAGACATGTTAGTCATCCATAAATTATCTACAAAGTGTCGTGTTTTGTTCCCATCAAGCATCATCTTGTCAGTTGAAGAACAACCAAACCACATCGCACACCAAATTTAAACATTGGCAACATGCCTAGTTGTCATTAAAACCAAGGTCAATAAAAACATCCATGCTCCTCCATAAATCCCTTCTTGGGCAAAATTAACCATCTTGATTAAATGTGGGTCAAGCCAACTTACAAAGACCTTACTTTGAGATGATAAGTTCCGTGACCGTATGAGAAAAATCCTCATGAAGTTCAAATCTAACCAGAACCCTAACCGTTGACCAATGCCTCCGCTCCACACCACCCCACACCACCATCGTTGACTGCGGCCACCATTACCATTTTCCGCCAACGCCACCTCTATCACATCTTATTTTGAGGTTTATTTTGATTTTGGCCCTTGTTTGCCCGGATTATGTGTTTTTAATTTTTTCAGGATCTGAATTTTTAAATCCGAATGAACACTCTCTTCAACCTAGCTTGGTTTTAACCGTAATTTTTGCTAGAAGCTCGCCATGTATGTATGTGCCTACTCCTTATAATGGCTCGGACCCCAAGTGTAGAGCACTTGGCCTCCTAAACCGAATGTTTGCATGAGAAATAGAAGAATGAGTCGATCTTGCATTTTCATGATGGACATAAGGCGTAGGAGCATCACAAACTTGGGTCTTGCCGAAACCATGATGCGTTTTCATCAACAATTTAAAATGTACTAAAAATAATTCACTTTAAAAGTTATCATGATAGAACCCCGTTAATTACGCGGGGTCGAATTGTAGTAAGGGTGTTAACATGAGTATTTTAGTCTTTCACGTTTCTTTTTGGAAAGTACGGTCTTCTAGGTGTTTAAATAATGAAAATTTTCAACGATTTTACAAAATCTTAAACAATACCGTCTCATTTAAATTTTAGCCTAAACGTACTATATTATCTAAAAAACACTTGCCCAAAAAGTAATGGGTAATTAGTAATTATCCAATTTGGTGAATGGAACACCATTTGATCAACATTCTTCCAAAACCCAGCAAAAGCCACATTGCATAAATCCTCAACAATACCATTAAAGAGAGGGGTATGTGAGTAATCATTGCTTCCAATGTTATTGTTTGGTTTTTTTAACTGATTTTCATGATGGGTTTTTGCTAATTAGTTGAAATGAGCTACCTTTTTTATTTGATTGGATGTTTACATGTTTAAAGTATGGACCTTTTTTTTTTTTTTTTTTGCTTTGCTTTGCAGTTCTTGAGCTTATTTATGCTTTTATTTCATTGATTGATTATTTACTTCATATGATCATTTGTTGGTTTTGATGTTTGTTTATTTGCTTGGTGTAATTGGGTTTGCTTTGCTTAGTCATGTTGTAGCTTAGTTAATTCAGAAAGATTAAGCCTTGTACCAAAAGATGCTCCTTATCTTGGACATTTGATACTAATTTGGGAAGTGCTCTATTGTTCTTAAGTTGTGTGCTCTGGCAGTCTGTAGAGAGTAGGCTGTGCTGTGCCACCTAGGCTCCATTTGGTTTATCGGAAAATATACGGTAGAGAACCTTGAGAGGGAGGCGTGTGCAAAGTGGTAGAGTCTTTGATATTAATGAGAGGAGAGGCGATAGACTACGAGTGAGGGGGAGAGTTAGGTTCAATGGGGAGAAATATGGCATTTGATGTGCAAAGAAGGGAAATAGGATAATGGGAGAGGAAAATTATTTTCAATTGTGGATGTCATCTTAGATATGCATGCACATGAAAATAAGTTCAAATTTCTTGGAATTTGAGTTCCATTTAACCAAAGGGAGTGTTCATTGCAACCATTAGATGTTTTAATCTGGAGTTAACCATAATTTCCATGGCCCCATTTGATGGTGGCCACTCAAAGTCAAACTTCCTAAATGATATCAGACTAATTTTGTTGAACTGAATTATGTCATAAATGCAACAACAATGAATATAATGACGATTGTTATGCTCTCATTTAATTTGGTGCTAGCGTTTAAATACTTATCTTGGTCATTACTACTTAGTGGTTTGAAATCATCTTTAGGAGCCAGATATTATGCTTGAAGATGACTATACTTTTGCCTCACTTATTGTTCGTGATATCGTTCTTTATCCGATTTTCGTACCCGATTTTCGTACGAGTGATGGATTGGTGCTTTCTTAGTGTTGCTTTCTAATGGTCTACTTCAATCATCTCAATGACATGTAATACATCATACACTTATTTTTTGGGTGAATTATCAATCAGTTGATGCTTACAATATAGTTTTGATTTAATTTGCTTCTATGCAATTGCAAGGCTAAGATTGAATACAAATAAACCTCCAAACTCAATTTGCCACACACAGGAGATTATGCCAGTTTTTTTTTTTTTTTTTTTTGGGTTGGTTTGGTTTGTTTATTATCTTGGTATCATACAAGACTTTTGGGCTTTCCATAGTATAGGATCCCTTTTAGTGTGACTATGTTTCTCTGCACTCCACATAAGATGCTCTTGTTAGCTGAATGCTTCAGAGTACGTGAGTATCGGCTAAATCCATTTTCCTGAAGTTGTTTATGTGGGACTGGCAGATGTTTTTCAATGTTTTATAGACCGGAGCGCCTGGGAGTAGACAAAATAAAGCAAGACTGAGCTTAAGTGAGAAAGTGTTTTCTTGAAAGCTGCACTTATTATCCTGTATGCTACTCTAGGTAACCTTTTAGATATCCTATGGAGGGAAGAAGCTAAGTGCTAGTTCTTTGCAATTTTTGATAAATCTGACAGCGTAATTGCTGCAGTTCCTTATTTAGCATCATCAACTAGCTATGTCTGTGATCATCCTTGGAACTTTTAATTGATTTCCATCAATTCATAGGAGCCTCTTCTCTTCGATGCTTGTTTGCAAAATGTTGAAATATCCATAAAGTATTGTCTAAGTTTGTCGTTTCATGGAAAAGTTTACTTGTTTTCTACGACACATGAGAGATACACTATATTTCCTAATCAAGGATCTTCGGGCTACTATTTAACTTTAAAAATAAATAGTCAGAACCGAACTTTGTGTTTAGAGTCACAACTCCTCAATGCACAACATTTTAGCATCTCTGGAAACCCTTTATAATTTCAAAAATTGAAGGCTTTACACCAGGTGAGAAATTTAGGCAACTCTACGAGTGAGGGATTCTGGGAAGCCTTAATTGATCATCTGCCATTTTATATTGGCTATTGGTCCTTTGTGGAATAAGAAATATTAATTTCTAAAATCGCTATTATTTGTTTCTTCTAGCATCTAGTATGATGATTAATCGTCATCCCCACACCCTTCTTTTTCCTTTCTTACCAGAGTGTGGAATATAGGGGGGGGGGGGGGTCGAATCTCCGTTTCTAGTAAGAGATATATACTTAGTTTAGCGTAATGGTTTGATGTGTAATTCATGTGAGCATATGCCTCTTTGTTGTCTCTAGCTTGAATTTCAATAAGGGTATATGTATAAACCATATTAATTGTTTATGTTGATCCCTTGTACAGGAAAAGGAATTTTTTCGCAGTCAGATTGTATCTATAGAAAATATGAGAGTGGTCTGATATATTTGGCCCTAAGAGCATCTGATAATCTGATATTACATAAACATCTAGATGACGTAAGAAGTCTTTTGAGGTGTCCCCTTTTATCTGATACAAGTTGGAATGCATATATCTTCTTCTAGTCATCTTAAAAGGGCTCCAAAATGAGTTCAGGCTACTATATCCTGAAGATTATTTTGAAAATCTCTGCTCCAGTTCAATAAATCGACCATGTTTATTTCTTAAAGCTGGTGGAATTTGAAATTTGCAAATGTTTCATATACTACCTATAGAATGACAGTGTTAACATCAACAAACAGTATTTGGATCCAACGTGAGCAGTGTCCTTGTGGAGACTGGAAGTGTTTTATCAAACATGAAGGAGATGAAGAAGCCTCTGAATCAACAAAAAATGAGACTGCATTGCTCTCATCCTCAGAAGTTGTCTTTACACCATATGTGGGTCAGACTTTTAGAAGTGATGATGAAGCTTTTGAGTACTACAGTAGTTTTGCTCGTAAGAATGGTTTCTCCATTAGGAAAGCACGATCTACTGAAAGCCATAATCTAGGAGTTTATAGAAGAGATTTTGTTTGTTATCGTTCTGGATTCAACCAGCCGAGAAAAAAGTCTAATGCGGAACATCCTAGAGACCGAAAATCAGTACGTTGTGGATGTGATGCAAAATTATACTTGACCAAGGAAATTTTGAATGGTATTACTCAATGGTATGTCTCTCAATTTAGTAATGTTCATAACCATGAATTGCTGGAAGACAACGAAGTTCGTCTACTCCCTGCATATCGTAAGATACAAGAAGCTGATCAAGAACGGATCCTCTTACTATCCAAAGCTGGGTTTCCTGTTAATAGAATAATCAAAATCTTGGAATTGGAAAAGGGTGTTCAACCTGGGCAATTGCCTTTTATAGAGAAAGACATCAGAAACTTTGTCCGTGCATGCAAGAAAACTGTTCAAGAAAATGACGCCTATCTTACTGAAAAGAGAGTAGTTGATATGATGGAGTTGCTTGACGCTTGCAAGGCTATGGCTGAGAGGGATGGAGATTTTTCCTTTGACTTTACAGAAGATGCTAATGGCAAGGTTGAAAATATTGCATGGTCATATGGTGATTCTGTTCGTGCCTTTAGCCTCTTTGGAGATGTTGTTCAATTTGATATCATGTATCAATCCATCACATACGGGCTGCTTTTTGGTATCTTGTCTGGTATAGATAATCATGGCAAGCCAATTATCTTCGGCTGTGTTCTCCTTCAGGAAGAAAGTTCCCTTGCAATTGCATGGGCCTTACAGGTTCCTGCCTAAATTATCTGTACTCTTCCTTTTATTTTCTATCTATTGTCTATTTAAACGTTTGTTTCTTTGAACAGGCATTCATCCAGTTTATGCGAGGAAGACATCTGCAAACAGTAGTAACTGGTTTAGATTCAGTACTGAGGGGTGCCATAGCAATTGAATTGCCAAACGCTAAACACGTTATATCTTTATGGTATATTATGTCCAACTTAAGCAGTTGGTTCTCTTTGGCTCTAGGACTTCAATATTCGGAGTTTAAATCCGAGTTTGAAATATTGTGCTATTTGGAGAGGGTAGAGGATTTTGAACGTCACTGGAATCATTTGATTTCGAGGTTTGGACTTGATACAGATAAACACATCTCTCTTCTATATTCATTTAGAGAATCATGGGCTTTCTCATATATCAGGGATTACTTTGTCGCCCGTATTACAACAGCTGAATACATGCAATCCTTAGTTACTTGCCTGAAAGGTATCTTGAATGCACAGAATTGCTTGAAAGCCTTATTTGAGCAGGTATTCTTTTGTTGTCACGATGAATGATTTCGCTGTCTGTATTTTTTTGCTGATACCAGTAAGCTTCAGCGTTCTTGTTTTGCAGGTTGGTCTTGTAGCAAATTCCGGATGCAGAACCAAGGAAGAAACATGGTATACTCATGTGAAGACGTGTATGCCCATTGAAGAACATGCGCAAAGCATTCTTACGCCGTATGCCTTCAATGTGTTTCAACATGAGCTTACTCTATCCACCCAATACGCAACCACAGAAATGGCAAAAGAATCATATGTTGTGCAGCATTTTAAGAAAATTGAAGGAGAGTGTCTTGTTTTATGGATACCAGAAGATGAGCAAATTCACTGTTCATGCAAGGGATTTGAACATTCAGGAATCTTATGCAGGCATGCTCTTCGTCTATTTGTTACACAGAATTATTTTCATGTTCCAGATAAGTATTTTCCATTTAGATGGAGACTGGAGAGTTCCCTAGTTCCTATGGATGAAGAAACTACTCAAACGGTCAAAGAAGAGCGCTATCGTGCCTTCCATTCTCTTGCAGATAATCTACTTAAAGAGTCATTGATCTCCAAGGAGCGATTTGAATTTGTTCACAAGGAGCTTACAACAATTCTTAATCATGTAAAAAACATGCCTATTGCTGGCGTTGCTCCAGAAATGGCAACCAACTATTTTACTGAACTGTAGATTTCTCGATGTAGCAAAATATGCTAATTTTGATAACTGTGGATAACTATTGACATTGAAGATACTGTAGATTTATGAAAGTAAACCAAGGTAGACTCTGAAGGTTAGCTTGTAGTCAGAGTATGGGTGAAAAAACAGCAAATTTGTTGGAGATGACAATGTTGTACGTGTCATTTATTACTTTGACTATGGATGTTGTTCCCCAATTGTTGTAATTAGTCTGAATGCTGATTGCGATGTACATAAAATGTAGAATGGGCTTATTGTATTGCGTTCTATTCTTTGGCCACCTGATGCCAAGTAATGCTCTGTATTGTTTTAGCCGATTATTGGTGCAGTTTTCGACTCAAATTGGTCGACAGGAATGTACTTGCACATAGTAACTCGATTTGTTATAAGAAGTTAACTATAACCATCGGATACAGTCTTCCATATCATGTGTTTATTCCTTCTATTTCAAAGTGTTCAGATGAGACCGGTTTCATTCTTGCAGACTGATCAAGATTCGTAAGGTAAAGTGACTGCTTTCATGGCGCGACATTTCTAGATCAAATGCATTCTGGAGGCTTGCTTAGTTCACTTTCAACAATATATCTAGAAAATTGTGGGCTATCATGTGAAAGTGATCAGATTGGCAATTTTTCTATGTGATATACTTGTGTGCTTCCATAGGAAAGCAGCCAGGGTGCTGTTTCTTATGATTTCTCGTCTATGCTTCCTGGCTGTAGCCATGGTTATCAACTCTAGAACGCATGGGTGATGTCGAAGAAAGCATTGAAGCAGCAGAGCTGTAAATTGGAAGGAGGTATTTGTTGTACTTTCACTAGGCAAAAGCTTTTAGGCACAACATGTTTGTAGCTTGACCATTCAGTTGCTACTGTCAGACACTTATCTGTGGAGCTGTGGACTCTCAACTTGATTGTTACCATATAGATAACATTATAGTTTAGAGTTTTCCAATTTCAAAGTTATCAAATCCTTGCTAATACCTAATTTGCAAGATCTTTTGAAAGTGTAATTGGCTAAGGTCCTTGTTGATCAACATTGTGTTTGCTGTGGTGCTTTTGACCGTACTTGTTTAGTTGTTTATTAGCATCAACATATAGTACTATTTTTCAGTGAGAACAAGTGACGAAGAAATAAAGTTTCAAGATCCTGTCATTATTTTATTTTATTCTGGATTTCTTATAGTAACTGGATCCACATCGTATCATTAAGTTTTTTTAACTAGTTTTTCAATACTTTCGGGCCCCTTCGTGCCGCAAGTCTTGCTGTTATGTTTCTAACTAGTTGTGAAGCCCGTGCGATGCTCGGGCCACCTATAAATACTCATTTG
>CAAKMY010037899.1:0-34512 GCA_901111285.1 Corrigiola litoralis
CTTAGTTTGTAGTTAGGTAGTAAATCAATTTAATTTTACTAGTTTTTCCAATTTCCCTGTGGGTTCGACCCTGACTTATCCTTATACTATTTGTTTATGGATTTACCAGGTTCAAATTATCATATCGCCCATCACGAGCAGCGTTAACTGTTGTAATGTACAACCAAATGTTTATTGTACCTTTTAAATCTTAACAAAAAAACCTATACCTCAAAGTAGAAACAAACCAATCTATTCCTCACTCACTAGCTCTCAAAATAAATCTCTCTAGCATACTGTAAGTCTGTAACTACTCTTCAGCAGCCAACTTTGACTTTAAGAAGTATCTTCTTCATGGGAATCTCCCACGCCAAATGGTATATAGCCCCGAATAAACAGAAAAGAAAAGGGCAGCCAAGTGAGGTTATGCAGACCAATGAACTAGTTAGTCAAATGTGCGTTTTGACAGGGCCCTTATCCTTGAGGTCTCAATGACCAGCTTCCCATTGAAAGAGGTTCCCAAGATCGCAATCCTGCAGGGAAGTGTACATGAAAAATCGATGACAGAGATCAATGTACAGTCTAGTCTCAACGCTCAAGCATTGGAACAACCTTAAAATCTTCTAAACGAAAGACATGTATTATTGTATTTGTCTTCATGAACATTTACAAAGACTAGGACTAATCGACACTAAATCAGAAAAATGCAGCATTGAAAGATTTCTGCAGTTCACAAAAAGCGGTGCATAGCCAACCAAATGGTGACTTCTTGGGATTACAGTTGATACACAGGGGAATCTCAATAGATTCCAGGTATAACCCTATAGGGAACCTTGCTACAGTACGACTTCCAGTACTTCCCATACCTGCAAAGTGTCACAACTTAATATTAGTGTTGAATAAAGAAGAATGCACATTGATAAATTTAGCGCAACTGCGATGAAGAATGACAGTTTTCGATGTTGCAAGTTCATAAATTTAGAGGCCCTGATTGATTCTCCTTTCAAAACCCATATAAGAGCACTGAACAAGGAGCTAAAAGTTATAACAAAAGTACTAAACTTTGTCTTCAAGTTTCTGACCCTTGGGATATTAACACTAAGAGACTTATTAAGCAACTTCATAAAAAGCATTCCTTTACTATTGTATCAAGTGCATTCGGGGACAACGTGTGCGAAATTAGAAGTGTATTGTGCTACAAAATACCCTTTTCTACTAATGCAGATTCCTTTACTATTGTAACCACTCAGATACTGCATATAGATATATATGTAGCAGTGTCTTACTTGGATCGGCATCGGTCATCATCCCGTTTAGCTCGGTCGAAGAGGAGGATGGTGAGGAATATCACATAGAAGTAAGGAAGAAACTGTAGAAGGAAGCAAAAACAAGTACCCAAATCACTAAAAAGATAGGGACAAATTGCAAGATCATTACAAATTTCAGGGACATAAATCCACCAGAAAAGAGAATCCATCATTCCAATTAGCCTTACATGATTGAACAGAGCAGGGACTGTCCAGAAGAAAGCAGCTAAGATTTCTGGAACATAATGGAAATGCCGAGACAAACCCCACCTGGTAATGAACGTAAAAATACCAAACAAAAAATGATGAGCTACAGTCAATGTAAAGGCTAAAAGCACAAAACTGAATAAAATGATTTGAACATAACAGCAAATCAATGACATAAGATGTTTGACATGTAGTCATAACACAGTGTGAGCCAAAATAATCTAATTGGGGATAGACTAAACCTAAACCAGAATGATACAAAAAGATGGATACCAGGACCCTATTGTCTCTGTTCTTATCCTATAATTTTTTCTTCATTAATATGCCAGAATAATATGATCATTCATTATATTCGAAGAAGAAAAAAATGGAAACAGATATTAAACATGTGATGAGTTTAAGCAATATGCAAACAAGTGCAACATTATCCAGACATTGAACAGTTTGCAGAATCAAATGAATTTCAGAAACGCACCATCCTGAGGTCAAGAGAAGGCTGGTTTTGGTTTCTCCAGACTCCGTTGTGTATGTAGCTAAAATCTGCAAAAGTAATTTTTAACTTTTTAAAGTTCTGAATGGGGCATGGAAGGGGCATTGTAATGCCCGATATGCAGGGGATTGATATCAAAAGAAGTGAGGCAAGTCAAGAACACCTTGGATGGAGCTTTTCCCCAAACCAAGCATTTGCCGTTAGTTCTACGGAATTCCTGCCTCTGTCTGTCACAGTCATAGTTGATAAAGATGCACAGAATACCAGCCACAAGAATGTAAAGTGAAAGCTGTAACAGGAGTAAGATTGTTAGGAACAAGAAAATCGTCTCTTTTCTACATAATGTTCTAGATAGGACAACAGATTGCTTATTATAATACTGAATTCTAGATCTTATATATAAATTACATTGATTACAAGTGGCAAACTTTATTAGTAATGTAAATTATCACAAATTGCTAGGTTCTATGATTACATTATGCATTGATTAAAACTCTGTGATAACCCACAATCAAAACAACATCTCACACGTTACATTTTCAAGTACAGGCCTAGGTGTTTAACCTTGTGATTATGATTCCTTTTTAAATAGAAAAGTAAAGATATTACTAAGATGATGAAGGAACTATGGGCAACAAGGAGTCCTCCTAGCTAAAGTATTACAAATGTGACCAATTCCTTTAAAGAAAGGTAACTGGCACCCCTTTAAAGGCACGATGGCCTTTGCCAAAAGAGACAGCCCGCCCAATACATAATATCATATTTTATAGGATGAGCTCCTCCCGCAAAAATATGAGCATTTCTCTCACGTTAAATTCACCAACTAATGAGAATCGAACTTCAAAACTGGCATATTAGGGCAACTTCCTACAAATTATAATATATACAGAATATCCAAGCCAAGGAGCTACTATTTGCAATGTGCAAGAGAAAGATGAGAAAAGCAACGTCCACCAGCATAAGCTATCATATACAGAATATAAATACTTCATTACTTCTCAATGTGGCACTTACCTGAATCCCAAGATGCACAGGATGGTTGACTAGGTACATTCCCGGAGAAGTATACACAGAAGGGACCCACACCAAGCATCCCCAGCAAATGTAGAACCCAGCTGCCAGAATCGAAATTCATAAGAAAATAAGATAAGACTTAGATCAAAAAAATGCCAGTTTCAAAGTCTATTATGAAGCAAGAAAGGACAATTGGAGAGTTGAAAGTACAAAAGGGATAATCACTACCACAGACCACCAAAATACAATTGCAGTGACATTAGAATAAAACTATCAGTAGATGAGACTACCATTTTGAGTCTAGAAAGACACACAGCAACAACAAGAACAGCAGCAACAACAACAACCCAGTGTGGAACTGTGGATCTTGCACTAAGTGAGGTCTAGGGAGGTCCAAGATGTATGCACCCTTACAACTTAACCAATCAAAAAAGACTACCAAAGAGAATGATTCCATAGAAACATGAAAGAAACACAAAAACTACAGACCTCGATCATGGGCAATGTCCATGGTATTCCAATATCCAGCTTCCCACCAAAAGAACTTCGTTACATACACAAGCATCAGAATAGTATTCACCAATATGGAATCAGCAACCTTGCCATTTAGCTCATACTGCGGAAATTGATACCCAGAAAAGGAGATAAAATTCAGTACAAGGAATACTCAAAGCAAAGACATTTTATAAGAGCTTGCAGTAACACAGCATAGTAAAATGATCATAATCACTTGACTCATGGAACGTTAGGCACTATTGTTTTTTGATAGCTACAATGACGAGCACTATAAAATCACTTTAGTCAAACACCCATTTTGTCTTACTCTTTTCAGATTCCCAAAAACCAACAGAAGGATAACCCCTAGGAGTCCCCCCCACCTTCCCCTCCCCCTAAACTGGGGCCTCTTGTCACCACTCTCATGGGGATGTTCACTCTCTTGTTCTTTTACTGAAGCAATGGCAGGATATAAAATTTTCAATCATTACATGATTAGATATTACAGACACTATCGATTGCTTTTTGCTCAGGATTTCATTAACACAAACCATCCACACAAGCTCAAACACTTATTAAAGTTGCATAGCTTAATTGTCAGCAATAAGAAAAAAAATCTAGCAGAAGAATGTCAAATTGGCAATCCATGCCCGCAGGCTGCAGCCTAATCAAAGTCTGAAACTCTCAGCTATCTGGACAAGAATAGACATGAATCGTAGCATGAACAAGGGTTTTGGAACAGGCATCTCAATCTTTCCTTAGGATATTTTGCAAAGGTACTCCAGGAGCAAGACTGCAGACCTATTACTCACAGACCACTTTTCACGACTGAAGGTATTCATAAATAAATAGAAGATGTATTTGCCAATTAGACATGTTTTTGCCTAGTGATAATTCTGTTCGAAATATAGTTTAATCAACCTGAAGAGGCCCCTGAGCCACATACTAGATAACTATTTCTTTTAAAAAAAATATCGTATACACTTCAGATATGCAAATAGTTGAGATTCAGATTAAGAAGTATTCTTTCAGTTTTAACCTGCTTTATACAGTAGGTCAAGGCCAGAACTGCCCAAGACATCATACCAAATCTGCAGTTGGTGAAAACTTTTATATCAAAGTTCGTACCAATTCGTGGATAAAGCTCCATGCCCTGCGATAAAGGACAAACATAATATGAGGGGCTTGGTAGACAAATGAACTGAACCATATAGATAGTTTTTCCCCTCTTCCCTTCTTACTGACAAGGACCACCGTATACTAATCATATCCGCGTACAGCTTGAAAAGTTCAAGGCAAATTCCCTTTAAGAGCTCCATACAGCATGAAAGACCAATAATCAGGCACAAGGACATAGCTCACACCCACCACATACAATTCAACCCATGGATGACACAGTTCCAGATGGAAATTAAAACCAGTGAGTGCTGGAAAGAAAATGCACAAATGATCTGGTAATGGATCAAGTACGAGGTGAATGCGTCTTCCTCGACATGATAAATTTTTGGAAAAATTATCAAACATTTGTAGAGCAGTAGGTAACACCAGAGAGAAATAACTCCAAGAAATATGTGCAAGACACGACAACATTGAACAGACATAAACAAGTCTGAGAACCAGAGTAGACTAGTACAGCTCAGCCAATTTTTTTCTACAAGAACGGAATTCAAATAAAAGAGTTAATTGGTCCAGTAACCCTTGGATTTCAAACCAATCTATCGTCAAGTCGCGACCTTTCTATCACGTTCTCTCTTTAGAGGTGGAGGTGGGAAATAAAATAGTGACCTTGCTATTTCTCAAAGACAAGTTATCCTCCTTAATCCTAAGTTCTAACACATAGACATGAAATCTATCAGAAAACAAGCAAAATTAGGTGAAGCAACAGTACAACACATCAGAAAGAAAAATGAGAAAGTCGAAAATATTGGACACCATAATCCAATGATGCTTACCCAATAAAAATCAAGTATGAAGTTTCCAGAAGAACCAGAATCGCTGGAAGATGGTGCAATAAGCCCCTACACATGGATTGACATTGTGTTAGAATCATAAGAGACTAAACAACAAGGATGTCGTCAAGTCTAGCATGAGACAGTCTCATTGTATGGAACAATCAAAAGTAACTCTTTCAAACTTCAAAAGTAACACATTCAATATCCTAATTATAAGTGAAAGTGACACTTTTGAGGTTGAAGGGGTACTTTTGGGTTAAGAGACGGTCTATACTAGAATTTGTGAAAGGCCAAAATATCAATTGTTTTTTAGTACTCATACTTTTATGTACAAGAAAATGCAAAATATGAAGCTCCCAAATATGAGTGTTGAAAATATCTCTCCCAGATGATCATACACAACTGCTGGATTGAAAATACCAAACCTGAAACCAGATAAGGAAAATGAGTAGTTGCCCAAATTGAGATTCATATCAATGAAATGATTTGGCAGTAATTTAAGGGAAATCTGCCTAAGAAGCATTAACAGGCTCCAGGAAAGATCAAACATAACTTCGCTTCTAATTATTAAGCATCCAACATAACCATACAAAACCAGCAACATACAGATACTGCACTTGTATTGCCTCCCAAACAAAATTTTGCTACGTGCAGAAAGAAACATTTTCAAAGTCCAATATATGACACGGTTTTCTGAATCTTCTTCTTGTTTTTCCTTAAGTAGCTTGGAACTAGATGTTGCTGATTTGAATAGAGACATACCATACAAGAAACATATCCTAGACAAAATGTGAAGTAGAAACCCATTAACATATAAGTATGATTTTCTACACAACATAGACAAGCACAAGTAAAGAACCTTTATCAATAAGAGACAATAGGATGATACCACAGCAAGAATAGTGAACCAATGAATTTCCATATAGTGCCACAGCAAGCATAAGAACCAGCTACTTTCCAAACCAAAATTAAATCAACTAGTTCTGAAACTCTTGTGCGACTGCCCACCACTCCACCCAGTGTGATACCACACTCAAGTTCTTAGTATTTGACACAATAGTCAGCTAAGATACTGGATCCCTACTAACATAAATTTCAACCCAAAAATGAGAATGCCATGAGCAGAAAAGAGTGAGATGAGCTCATGTACTAACCACCAAAGCCCAAGGTAAGTTGCCAAAGTAACAATATATGCTGCCACGCCATTTGCCTGCAATAGACACCAATAGAAGCCATGATTTCAGCAACACAGACATCCTAAGGTACAAGGTCCATTAGTCATACTTCTACTAATGTCTCATAGAGCAACAGGGGATAATGAAGATCAGTGAACGTGTTTGTCAATAACAAAGTTCACAAACAAGATACCTTATAGACAGGACGATTCCCTGTTGGAGATATAGGGCCCTCCACCGTTTTTCCTGGTAACAATAGCTGAAGTGCAGCCTCAAATGCTCCATAACAGAAGATAATTTTGCACGCAGTGATAGTGGGTTTAGGCCAGATGTCAATGAAACCTTGTACACCATGCTCCCTCAAATATAGCCAGGATTGAAATATGGATCCATCAGCATGTACCATTGTATACCATCTGCAGTGTAAGGAAAAAGGTTATTTTACATTGTGTTGTTCTTGAACTTCCAGCGGTGCCCGTAAGTAATTTTTGCTCTGTTTTACAGTACTCTCCCACATGACACCAGCACTCTAATGGTTACTTACAATGAGTCTAAGGCAGACCCTCTGTTAGAATGTCAAGAAAGGTAGCTCTTTCCTATTACTTATATTGTCCCCACTCCTTAACCTCAATAATACAGATATTTCAGTTCTTTTACAAGCTAAATACTCCATACAAGTGAAAATGTAGTTAAGTTCCTGCCCAGTAGTTCAACTAAAAAGCATAAGTACATGTATCAAATGTCACTAGGTAGGAATCAGACGACAAACGATGACAGTCGCCATACTGTGCTTCTAACTCATAAAATCAGTGTAAAATAAGCATACCGTATGTATATATAAACGCCACGGGAGCTAATATTTACACTCCCAAATCGATCTTTACACTCCCTAGTGAGGGAACACCGAAATCCATGCTCGCACATGGCGAAGGCCGAAGCACAATATTAATTCCTGGGGAGTGTCGAAATCACTCCGCAAACCGCACAACTCTTCACAAGTTTGTTACCAAAGCTACTTCCTTCTTCCTACCATTTACTTTAGAACTAGCAATAGGCAGAACCATAATTTTAATCCTATTAAATGACATGTTTACGATAAAAAAATATTCGGATCACCAACTCTACATTCCACATGTGCACAAAATACTAATCAGCAAATGTTTTCAACCTATATAAAAAGATCATAAGCAATACTATATTCCAGCATGAATAACATCAAGAAACACCTGAAAAACTTGGTCAACAACAACAAATACATTCTATTAGGAAGCAAACAAGGCATTCCAATTGTTTAACCATATAAACCAAAACAGCATATATATAATAATACAACTCAATGACACTATAATAAACCCAAGTTGTAACATGACCAAACCATAAAATATATACCAAAGATTGTCCTTTTCATTCCTACACACTCCAAAACATCAAATTATTGTAATAGACTTAGTCACAAATTAAGTTAAACAGTTCATCTTTAATCCACTCGTAAACAAAGTGACCACTTTAAGCCAAACAGTGATCACTTTAAAACCGCCGGTCTCGTACAAAACTTTCTGCCTAAACATATAAAGTTCAACACACATGCATGATCAAAGCAACCATATATATATATGAGATCCAAAACACACAATAACTAACAAACTTGCAAACTACCAACCCACAACATTTAACAAAAAAAACAATGAGCAAAAGGGTAAGTGGTAAACTTACAAAAGAATGACAAAAGGAGGGCAAAGGGTAAGAAGTGACAACATTGACACATAAGTCACCATGGGAGAGTGTACTGTTTTTGCTTCCCCCATATCTTCCTTTCTCTCTCTAAACTATTTCCCTAACTAAAATTCTTGCTCTAATATCTATGTACCACTTTCTTGTTGGTAGTTGGTTCTCTTAAAATGCAACCAAACAGTCTGAAAAAGATTGCATGTTTTTCACTGCTTTTTATAGACTCAATAATTACCCTTTCTTGAAGACACAGTAATCAGTGATTAATGTGGACTTTTTTGTGATTCTAGTGCTAAAAAGGAACTTACTTTAGAGTGGCTATAACGTTATGGTGTCAGTATGGTTGTACACTACAGTGTAAAATGTAGACTGTACAGATATGGGTGGGGGATATGATTGCCAGCGGCAAAGTTCTCTCTCATGAGTTTAAAAATATACGCTAATTTCGTATTAAAATTCGAGATTTTATTAGGTCGGTTAAAAGAGTTTGGTGTCGGAAAAAAACTATGTCGCTTTAATGTTCGAATCCTCAAATTCCCTCTTTCGCAAGTTTAACCGTTTTGATATCGAAAAAAAGCTAACTGGTCCGAGAATTAATAAGATTAGTTTTTCATTTTAATTTTTTTTTTTGGTACAAATAAGATTAGTTAGTTAATTAATTAATTAGGTAGTAAATTGACTGAATTTGTGTCTATTCTGACAAGAATGTCAGGATGTTTTTCCTTTTCTAAATGGATCTTATTCTTTATTTAATAGATTTCAATTTTTTTCTTTTTCAGAACTTTCCGTGGACAAAAATGTGCATTTTGGTCCTTTGCTAACACGTGCACTCTGACCCCTAAAGTAAAGGAGGAGACTTCGCAGACTTGGGTCTTTCCACAAAAGTGTCCCCACTTGACCACTCTGTGGGACACTGCTATAAATCTTTGTAGAGTAGGAATATGTTGCTTTCTTTGAGTAATCCGTTATCTTAGTCAAAATTTGTGATTAACAAAAGTGGAATCACATGTGACAAGGAATTTCTAATAATAATAATCCGATATTTGCAATTTTCTCTGAAAATTATCCCATTGCGACTTTCACAAAAAAAAAAAACAATATTTACTAATGTAGCATAAAAAGGCGCTCGACGTAATTATAGTCTTTGGTGTTAATATGACTTGGTAGTTTAAATTTGGTAGTTGGGATAAATGTGATATACTATGTTTTATTCACCTCAAAATGTGGAGATATGAAGTTAGAAAAGTAGACTTAAGATGAATTCACATGCGCGGAAATATTTTTCATGGAGATTAGGTTGGACTAAAAAAAGTAGTGCAGAAATATTGTGAATAAACATCTAAACTCAACTTGGAAATTGCGTGCAAGGACTCTATATTAAAGTGGTATCCCAAGCAACCCGTACGCAAAGGGCTATTATTTGGTTTGTTTAGGGTTGCTATTTTCAATAGATTTTTTATCATACCGCCTGAGGTGATGAACTAAAGGCTTAGCTCGTTTGGTAAGTTGGATCAATTCATGTATGAGATCGACGCAAGATGAGGTTTTATCTTTATATAGTTTTATCAAGGCATCTAACATATTGACAGAAATTGGCAATTTTCGTAACAATAATTATAAACATGAGAAGAAGATGAATAAAATGTTGAACTTTGCTAGTTGGGGCAAATTAAGATATAACTATTGATTAGGCCTCAACCATCATCTTAAATGATGGGTTAAGTTGGTCAGATAAAACTGACTATATAGCCTCCATCTAAATGTTGAGCTAGTCTCCAAGTGAGTTACAACAGTCTCCTTTTGATTATTACCATAAAAAAATTGACCACTTACACTAATTATATATAAGATTCCAACCTACCACAATCAACAACACAATCCAATAAGATGGGAAGTTCTAGTATGGACCCATAAATTCCTCACCGAGACAAAAGAGGAAGGCCTTGTCGGTATTATGGTTGCTTAAATCTATTATAAACTTTTCATAAGCTCTTTATTTTCCTGATATGGGGCTTTATTCTTGTTTCTATCTCTTGAAGTGTTACAAATTCCCGTGGTTGCTAAATTGTTATAATACCTTTGTAACGGTCCAAACCCACCACGATCAACCACACAACCCCATAAAATAGAAAGTCCCTATATGGGCATATAAAATCCTCACTTAAGCCCAAAAGTCAAATACTTGTTATGGGACTCTTTTTTTTTTTTTTAGTCTAATGAAGGTTGTGTATGGCGTCATAGAAGAAGGGCAAAGACTTGAACCTTAGATCATTAGTTTGCAAGGTATAACAACAACCACTGTGCCAACAGGGATCAGTGCTACAAATACAAAGCTAATTGTAGACATTGCTGAAAAGCAAGTAGGGGCCAAGCCCCTCTGTATAACATAATGAAGTTTCGCAATTATTCCTTTATGACCGGTAAGTGTGAGAGCTGAGTTAGAGAATTTTGGACCTTTATGTGAAAAATGAGTTAGATTGGTATTTTTATAGTTGTCTAAAGTCGGGATTAATAGAAGTAAATTCGTACTATTCCCATGAAAACTTCTAATAGATTCCAGCTATCTTCATCAAACAACATAAATTGCAAAGCAACTAAAATCGTTGTACAATCCGTTAAATTTAGAATATAAGCTACTCAAAAATGTCTTCCTACTCACATTCCTAGACCACAATTGACTTTCTTTACAAAAGCCTCATAATTAGCCATAATAGATAGTATACATTTTCAAATGAATCGAGTTCAATATCAATAATTTTGGATTCGGTATAGGTCATGTCCAATTTCAAATAGTTCAACATGTTAAACTGAACTCCTAGTCATATTTTAGCGAGATTGATTAACCGTAGTGTACATGAATACTAGTCGGGTCCATTTTAGACAAGCCTATTTTTTTTTTTTTTTTTGGAAAATTTAATGGGATTAATCCCAATTTTGCTTCTTCATCTATCATTAATCCCAACTTTGGATAATCCCAGATTAATCCCAACTTTCGCCCCCATCTTCTATTATTGCACCCAACTTATCTAAAAAAAAAGTATAAGTCATTCTACATTGCACGTGAATTTCCTACTTGACATAATTTGGGATGAAAGTGACTTAAATAGGGAGGAAAAAACACATCGGTTATAATAGAGCTTACAATGGGGCGGGGCGGTCGGGTTCGGATTGGGTCAGTTTTCAGTCAAATTAATTTCGGGTAGAGTTTATCTCATGCTACATCATCAAATAAATAAAACTATATCCAATTTTGTATATCAAATTATAGGAAGTAGTAAATACATGCAATATATAAAACAAAGTTGTGTGCAAAAATATACAATAACGAATATTAGAGTGGTTTTTAGAATGATAATTTTTTTTTTCCGATAAATTGGGTGTAATAATAGAAGGAGGGGTCAAAAATTGGGATTAATTTGGAATTATTCAAAGTTGGGATTAATAATGAGTTGAGAGGCAAAGTTGGGATTAATCCCATTAAATTTACTTTTTTTTTTTTTTGGGTGGAGTTAATTCTATCAAACCTTTTCTTTTCTCTTATTTTTTTTTTCTGAAACAAGTAATACCATCAAACCTTGTAAACTACTACGTACAGTATAGTTGTGAAGCATGAGTTAAACCCTTGCACTTTGTCTTTGTCCCCTCAGAAGCACACAAAAATGGCGGCAACATCCATTGCAGCACAACTACAAGCACTAAAATCATATGTAAACACAGACACAGATGTACAAAGAAGACCCATCACTCGGCCTTCTGTGTTATTCAATGCCAAAGAGGCTGCTGACCTGGATATTGATACCATCTTCAACATTGCTCTTTCTGGTTTCTACCTTTTTTTTTTTTTACATTTTTTGAATAAAGTTTAATCTTTGAGCTTAATTTTCCATTTTATGATATGGGTATTCATTAGTTTTTATGTATTCATCTAGGAAATGCAGCTAGTCATTTGTTTCTGTCATTTTTCATGTAAAGTTTTGAACTTTGAGCTTATTTTGCCATTTTATGTTGTGGGTATTCTTTAGTTGCTATGTTTTTATTTGGGAAATATAGCTAATAATTTGTTTCTGTCATTTTTTATATAAAGTTTTGATTTTTGAGCTTATATTTTATGTTGTGGGTATTATTTAGTTCCTATGTTTTTATCTAGAAAATACAACTAGTTTTGTAGATAGTGATACATTTCATTTTTTCTATATAAAGTTTCAATCTTTGAGCTTAAATTCTCATTTTGTGTTGTGGGTGTTCTTTAGTTTGTACGTTTTCATTTGGGAAATGCAGCTAGTCAGTTGTTTCTTTCATTTTTCATGTAAAGCTTCAGTCTTTGAGTTTGGTTGGGTATTTATGATATGTTTATTTTAAACTATGCTAGAATGTAATTGATGCCTTTCTTTTTTGATATAAATTATCAATCTTTGAGCTTAGTTTGCAATTTTGTGTTCTCAGTATTCTTTGATTTCTATGTTTAACTTAGAAAATATAGCTAGTTTCTAGTTAGTGAAACTTGTCATTTTCTCCTTTCATTTTGATATTTAGTTTTAATCTCTTAGCTTATGGTTGAACACACATTCTTGGAAAAGACCGTCTACTTTTACCTGTAAAGTAGACAAGTTCTTTGTAAGCTAAATTATCCCAAGCTCCCTTCAAGGCCAATCCAAATCAGAGAGATATTAACTTTGTTGGGCCAATGGTCTCTCCCGAGACTAGCTGATTTTTGAATATTATGTATTCACTTGGAAAATATAGCTGGTTTAGTCAGTACTTTGCACTTGAAAAGCTTCAAATTTTGAGTTTAATTAGGTACTTTATGTTGAGGGTGTTTTTTGTTTCTATGGTTTGTCTCTGATTTTATTTCGCCATTGTTGCAGTGTGACCATAGATTGGTGCTTTTACTTTATGCTCTATGTTAGCAAAGTTGTAAGTTGGATGAGTTTTTAGGTTTCTATGACAAAGAAGTTTTCAAACTAAGCAGACGTGACTTGAATACAGAGTTGATTGAGTAGGCTCGTTTGCATAAAAAAATTGTTTTGAGTCATTCCCAAAAACATTCTATCTTCTCTTGAATGCTCATGATGGTACTTTATCTCCTTTATTTGTAGGTCTGGAAGTTCTATCAAATGTTGATGATCGGTTCCAAAACCACAAACATGATCTATTAAGCCATAAGAGCAGAGAGCTGGATAGAGAGCTGATGGGAATAGAAGAAAATAACCGTATGAATGCATCGATCAGCTCTTACTTGCGGTTGCTTTCTGGACATCTTCAATCACCTTCTGCATTCAAAACACTTGAGTACTTAGTTCGTCGATATAAGATTCATGTGTATAATACGGAGGAGTTAATCCTGTGTGCTTTGCCTTATCATGATACTCATGCTTTTGTTCGAATTGTGCAATTAATTGATTTTGGTAATAGCCGGTGGAGATTCCTTGATGGTGTCAAAGCATCTGGTGCAGCACCTCCCAGAGAGGTCATCGTCCAGCAATGCATACGTGACTTGGGTGTTCTCGAGGTTATATGCAACTATGCAACTCCAATTAAGAAGCATCATCCTTCAACGCCTGTGATCAGCTTTTGCACGGCAGTTGTGGTTGAAGCTTTGGGGTCACTGGCGACTGTTGATAGTGACGTTGTAAAGAGAATTCTTCCTTTCCTGGATTCTGGTCTCCAGTCTGGTGGTAAAGGGTCTTCAGACTACAAGGCTGGCACGTTAATGATTGTTGGTCTGTTGGCAAAAAAATTTGCATTGTCTCCTAAAGTGGTCAACAGTTTGGTTCGATCAGTTGCTGAGTTGGCTCGAGCAGATGTGCAAGCATCAACAGATGCACAGCGGGTTCAGTTGTCAATCATGGCTTTAATCAATATTGTGCAGTTGCAGTCTGTCGAAACACTCCCTAAGAAGGTGGTGGATATCCTGATAGAAATTAGAGAGCTTCCTGGGATCCTCTTACAGTTGATAGCAAGGTTTAGTATCGATAGATTCCTGATACTGCTATTAGAGTCCCTTGTCAACTACAGTAGTTCTGACAATATGGAAGAAGATGGTCGTGCTGCAAGGAGAAATATCAGGAGGGCAGTTTTATTTTATGGATTGGTTAATAAGCTAGCTGAGAATCACCGGTTAGTCTTTTTATCTTCATAGAATTAGTTTTTTAGTTTGTCTGCTATTGATATTTTTATTGTCTTTCCTTAAATATACCATATGTTATGGTGGAATTAGATTTAGGCCAAGTTGAGAGAATATATAGGCTTGACATACTATTAGACGAATGCCCGTAGTGAGGCTCTGGGGATCTGCATCCTCTCTCCAACAATTGGAAAGAGGCGCTTGCAGCCACACTTGTACCATTGCAAGGAGGCTGTTGCCTCTTTGATTAAGGCAGTTGACTCACCGTTTGACTAGACATTTTTGTTTGTGTTAATCTTGCCAACAGTGACGTTTGCGTTTAAGGCTGGGAAGCCAGAAGTTTTTTCTGGATTGTATTTCATCCTTGCACAAACTTTTTGACTCGATTCGATATTGATCTTTTTTTTGCCAATCGCACGACTGTTGTTCCCTCTGACTTTTCTGCACCACTAGTCCTCTAGGCACTTTTCCCTTCTTATTGGCCTTGAGATGCTACTTCTTGGAACACGCTTTTAGCTAGATGCTCATCCTGATTAGGTGGCTCAGATGGACATAAATCCTTGTGTCTCAAGAATTATCCTTATCTGGCTACTGTTTTTTTTTTTGTGTATATGGGTTCAGAGGAATTCCCGTATGTTTTTGGAAGTTAATCATTCTCTAGATTACATTTGGGCTTGCGTTGTTTTCACTTTTCCCTTCTTATTGGCCTTGAGATGCTACTTCTTGGAACACGCTTTTAGCTAGATGCTCATCCTGATTAGGTGGCTCCGATGGACATTAATCCTTGTGTCTCAAGAATTATCCTTATCTGGCTACTTTTTTTTTTGTGTATATGGGTTCAGAGGAATTCCCGTATGTTTTTGGAATTTAATCATTCTCTAGATTACATTTGGGCTTGCGTTGTTTTTCTTGCTTTTCTGTGGGCTAAAGCTGCTCGGGACTGTAAAGGTTACCTAATAGCCTTAGTGCAACATAATTGGGATTTTGTAAATTTGAAGCTAGGACATGTTCTCTGATGCTTCTTTCTGTATTTAATGACATTTATGGTTCTATAAAAAAAAAGTTCGGACCTTTAATCTGGACTCTGGAGTGTCTATTGGACCTTTAATTTTTCCCTCCTTAGGTCTTTGTGGCAAATAATGGCAGAGAGGTAGAGATACGGCTATCTTCTGTTGCTAATGTATAAATATGGACATAGATTCGATGCAGTTTTTTATATTTGCTATATGTTAATGTTAAGACATTAATCCAATGACTCTTATTTATAATCCCTTTAAAATACTTAGAAGTTGATTGTTTTGTAACTTTGTTATCCCACTTACTGATCTTCTGCATGACTTATGAGCCAGCTTGGAACATTGAGATATTTGATGTATGGGAGCACTGTGTATGGCACTTTGCGACCATGTAAAACACGAGACTATGGCAGATAACTGTGAACCTCATGCATAGTTGTTGTGATAGTGTGATGCTTTTGTGTATTTGTCAATAATCATACTGCATCCCTTAGAAAAAAATCACCTCATTTGACTTTTGTGGTCAAACTTGTCCAACCGGAAATCTTGACTACTCTTATGCTGAATTATGTATATTGAACTGTAATACAAGAATTACTTTTCTAGATTTACCAAGCAAATTAATTTCACACTATGTATAATTAATTAGTTTTTCTACTAAGTTACAATGTAGAGAATGATGGTCTTGAATGGAGGCAATGTTTGTCACTGATGCTTATAAAATGTTGGCATCCTAACTTTCTAGTATTGTTTTGTCTCGATTTATTCTGTCTGACTCTCAACTCTGTGATTTTGGATGCAGATCACTGTTCGTTCCATATTTTAAATATCTGTTTGAGGGCTCTATCCAGTATCTTACTGATGATGATGGTGGTATGAGTAGCCATCCGAGGAAGAGAAAGAGGGCTAAGCTTCAGAAATCTGAGAATGGAGAAAATGAGGCAAATGATCTTTCATCACTAGAGAAATGGCACTTGAGGGCTTTGGTTTTGTCATCCCTGCATAAATGTTTTCTTTATGATGCTGGGAGTCCCAAATTCCTCGACTCCTCAAAGTTTCAACTTGTATTGAAGCCCATTGTGTCACAGCTTGCTTTTGAACCACCAGCTTCTCTTGCTGATTATCCAGATATACCATCTGCGAAGGAAGTAGATGATGTATTGGTGTCTTGTGTTGGTCAGATGGCTGTAACAGCAGGTTCTGATCTTTTGTGGAAGCCCCTTAACCATGAGGTAATGACGAGATCCTTTTGGATGCAAACAATACTGCCCTCCCAAATGCTTTCTTCATCAATGGAACTGTTACTTTTTTTTTTCAAAAGTTAAAAATGAGAGATGTCTATTTTGGATTGTCAAATTATAATAACGACGTATTGCGAATTAATAGGATAGAGGTAATCAATGTTATTTTGCCGAAAATGTAATAAAAACTATGAGTTCTCACCAAAGTTTAAGTAATACGCCACCTACAAATCTTCAATCCTACATATACTTGTGTACTCCTTAGTCCACTTAGGTGTAATTTTTCTCTAGTTCTTGAGGGGTGTGATTCCCAACTCCAGCCCATGTGTACTTGAGTTCTATTTCTAAGTCTGGTTGTTAGACACTTGGTAATTGCAACGGGGAAACATTTTCTGTTGCTGCCTTCTCTCATATTCATATTTATTTGTATTAGTGTCTTTCGTCTGGAGAACCAGACTTGAAATTAGAGAGTTATCACAAGAGATTTACCAGTTTGCTTGGATTTCCTTGGTTAACATATACCTATCCAGCAAAGCCTTTTCTGTTAGCATTATTGATAGCATGAAAGTGTCCAGTGTTAGGTTGTATGGTGAAATAGTGGTTCTGTTTTGCTGTAATTTTGTGCAGGTATTGATGCAAACAAGGAACGAAATGGTGCGGTCTCGTCTTTTGGGTCTGAAAATAGTCAAGTACCTTGTTGAGAATTTGAAAGAGGAGTACCTAGTGTTACTGGCTGAAACAATTCCTTTCCTCGCTGAGCTGCTAAAAGATGTTGAGCTGCCTGTTAAGACACTTGCACAAGAGACACTGAAGGAGTTGGAGTCTATGAGTGGCAAGAATCTTCGAGAGTACTTCTAATCCTAGAACTGGCCAGGTACACAATTCTCATGTTAATTATTTTGGATTGTGTTTAAAGAATTGAGCATAGAGTTCCTCAATGTGATGTTGGATACTTGTAGTAATGCCCTCTCTAGATACTGGTGCGCTTGCCATCTTATGTGAATGACGGTTGTGAACATAGTTTCCCTTTTATATCAATCTTTGGCCTAGGTTTGTGATTGGCTATCAGGTACATGTTTTTCAGTTGCCAATGAGGCAAGAGCTTCAAGACTCGGGAGTTTTCTGTCACAAGTGCCCTCTTTCTGGTTTTGATAATGGTTCCGTTTAGAAATAAGTTCATTCAGCTGTTGATTTGTGTATTCACTGTGTTTGAGGTACACTGAAGCTAATCATTAGGATACTCACTTTCCTAACTTGCTCACCTCTCTACCCCTCACTTTTTAAAATAATCTGGGAAATAGAAGGCAAGACTTGGTAGAGTGTTGTCAAAAACTTCATTATCATGGCAGTGCAACATGTTGAGGCCCTCTTATGTTAAGAGATAAAATTTACTTTTCGTAATTCCATAATATGGTGGTGCAACTTGAAGCTAGCCATTCTAATTTGACGAAGTAATGTTTAATTCTTATGTGCAGCTTGCAAATACTGGTGCGGATGATATTGTTTGAGCTACATCTGGCGCTCAGAGTCGAGGACTGGGATCTTTCCACATTGCTCAAGCTGGTGCCTCACTTCTCTTTGTTGGGGAAATGGGTACCAATCAATGCTGGAAAACATGTAGGAAAAGACTGAAGAAGACCTTGAGGAGGTCACCTGAAATAGCTTGTATCCTTCCTACAAGTAACCTTTTAGAATTGGCAGGGGATTCTTCATGGGTTCTGCTGTCATCGCGGTTCACTTTTGGATCTTTCATTTGCAACTATTAGATAGACAATGACACTTCAGTGTTCTTGGATTTTGGCAAATGTTCGCTCTCAATTTTGATCTATATGCCATATATAGTGTATCATTAGCAACTTTTGGATAGACAAACATTGCACTTAATGATATAGGCGATAGCTTAAGTGAAAGCTGTGAATACCTGACACTTTTACTTAACATTTTTGGTTTTCAAAACAATTATCTACTCTCTACTATCTGTTAGCAACAAAAACACTATGTGGAAGTAAATTTCCCCTCCCACATGAATACTGAACTTAGCAAGTTGCACTAATTTTCACTTAGCTAACAGCTTGTTCCAATTTAGAGATTTTGTGAAACTTAGCAAGTTGCACTAATTTTCACTTAGCTAACAGCTTGTTCCAATTTAGAGATTTTGTGAAACTTAGCAAGTTACACTAATTTTCACTTAGCTAACAGCTTGTTCCAATTTAGAGATTTTGTGAATGCAACAATGTTAAAACTTCAAACCTAAAAAAAGAATTTTGTCGTCTTAGTGTTCCTACTTGGCTCGAATTCGAACTAAATCGAATGATAAAAAAAAAGACTTGTTTCAAACCAAAATGTTGGAAAAAAGTTGAGATAAAGGGAGTAAATACATACTAAGATGTTGGTAAAAAAAACCATAATTCAGAACGTCCCTTTTTAATACAGTATTCATAAATATTCACCGTGAAATAATTAGTTTTTTGATCCAATTTTTGACATGATGTATACAAAATGTGTTATAAACATTATCAAACAAAAAGGTTGTATAACTTATTTTAAATTTTTATACTGATTAATACATGCATAAAAGGTCTTTATAAAAGGTCTCTTCAATCTTATCTTCGTAATAATTTTTTTTTTTTATCATCTTTTTCCTTCGATTGTTGGCATGAGATCTAAATTTATTTATAAATAAAGTAATTCCATCACACTTTGTAGCTTCTACTACGAAACTAAAGTTTTTGAATTTCGGCTTTGAATCAAAACATGTCAAAATGATAACAATGTAGCTAATATGTATGATTGCGTACCAAAGAACAACTCAACTGATTATAACTCTCTTAGATTCTCAACCGAATCATCAACCATTTTATGCGCAAATTCCAGACAAAAGAAAAAAAAGAAAACCATTACAAATTCTCATACTAAAAGTAAAAAGAAAAAAATAATACTTAATCAAGACAAGGAAAAACACTGAAGCATGAGTTAAAGTCTTAAACCCTTACTTTTGTCCCCTCAGCCACCACCCTCTTCCTTAAACCCTCCTTTGCACTGAACACAAGCACTCAAAAATGGGTGCAACATCAATTGCAGCACAGTTACAAGCACTAAAATCATATGTAAACACAGAAACAGATGTACAAAGAAGGCCCATCACTCGACCCTCTGTTTTATTCAATGCTAAAGAGGCTGCTGACCTGGATATTGATACCATCTTCAACATTGCTCTTTCTGGTTTGTGCCTTTTTTTTTTTTACATTTTTTGTATAAAGTTTTAATCTTTGAGCTTAATTTTCCATTTTATGATATGGGTATTTTTTTCTTTTTTTTTTGTGTGAAATTTTAATCTTTTGAGCTTAAATTGACAAGTTATGTTGTGGGTATTCTTCAGTTGCATTTTTGTGTGTAAAGTTTTAATCTTTGAGCTTAATTTGTCAGTTTATGTCGTGGGTATTTTTTTTCTTTCATTTTTAGTGTGAAGTATCAATCTTTGAGTTTAATTTGTTAATTTTATGTTGTGGATAATATGTTTTTATCCGGAATATACAGCTAGTCATTTGTTTCTGTCATTTTTAGTGTGAAATTTTGATCTTTGAGCTTAATTTGCCATTTTATGTTGTTGGTATTCTTTAGTTGCATTTTTTTTGTGTAAAGTTTTAATCTTTGAGCTTAATTTGCCATTTTATGTTGTGAGTATTCTTTAGCTTTACTGGAATATAAAACTAGTCATTTGTTTAATTCATTTTAGTGTAAATTTTGATCTTTGAGCTTAATGTGTCAATTTATGTTGAGGGTATCATTTAGTTTCTATGCTTTTATCTGGAAAATACAGCTAGTTTAAAGTTAGTAATACTTTTCAGTTTCTGTTTTATTTTTTATATAAAGTTTCAACCTTGAGCTTAATTTGACATTTTATGTTGTGCAATGGGTATGCTTTAATTTATATGTTTTTATCCGGAAAATATAGTTAGTGTATAGCTTGTAATACTTTTCATTTTCTTATAAAGTTTCTATCTTTGAGCTTAATATGCTATTCTATGTTCTGGAGTTTTTTTAGTTTCTATGCTTTCATTTGGAATATACAGCTAGTCATTTGTTTCTTTCATTTTTCTTATAAAGTTTCAATCTTTGAGCTTAGTTTGTCATTTTATGTTGTGGGTGTTCTTTAATTTCTACGTTTTTATCTGGAAAATAAAGCTAGTTAATAGATAGTTATACTTTTCCCTTTTTTTAATATAAAGTTTCAACCTTTGCGCTTAATTTGTCATAACTTTTTGACATTCTATCTTCCGTTGAATGCTGATGATGGTGCTATATCTCCTTCATTGGTAGGTCTGGAAGTTCTAGCAAATATTGATGATCGGTTCCAAAACCACAAGCATGATCTGTTTAGCCATAAGAGCAGAGAGCTGGACAGAGAGCTGATGGGAATCGAAGAGAATAACCGCATCAATGCATCGATCAGCTCTTACTTGCGGCTCCTTTCTGGACATCTTCAATCACCTTCTGCATTTAAAACACTAGAGTACTTGGTTCGTCGATACAAGATCCATGTGTATAATACGGAGGAGTTGATCCTGTGTGCTCTGCCTTATCATGATACTCATGGTTTTGTTCGGATTGTGCAATTAATTGATTTTGGTAATACTCGGTGGAGATTCCTTGATGGTGTCAAAGCATCTGGTGCAGCACCTCCCAGAGAGGTATTTGTCCAGCAATGCATACGTGACTTGGGTGTTCTTGATGTCATATGCAACTATGCGACTCCCATGAAGAAGTATCAGCCTTCAACGCCTGTGATCAGCTTCTGCACTGCAGTTGTGGTTGAAACTTTGGGGTCACTGGCTACTGTTGATAGTGATGTTGTTAAGAGAATTCTTCCTTTCGTGGATTCTGGTCTGCAGTCTGGTGGTAAAGGGTCTACAGACTACAAGGCTGGCACGTTGATGATTGTTGGTCTATTGGCAAAAAAAGTTGCATTGTCTCCTAAAGTGGTCAACAGTTTGGTTCGATCAGTAGCTGAGTTGGCTCGAGCAGATGCGCAAGTATCAACAGATGCACAGTGGGTTCAGTTGTCAATCATGGCTTTAATCAATATTGTGCAGTTGCAGTCTGTCGAAACACTCCCTAAGAAGGTGGTGGATGTCCTAAAAGCAATTAGAGAGCTTCCTGGGATCCTCTTACAGTTGACAACAAGGTTTAATATTGACAGATTCCTGACATTGCTATTGGAGTCCCTTGTCGAATACAGTTTTTCTGACAATTCTTCCAAGCTTGCTGTTAAATCAATCATTGAGACGGTTACCATCAAAGGCCTTGTGAGAAATGCAGTCTTTAGACTTTTCTCTTCGTGTTTACAGTTGTCAAAGGATGCCGGTCCTCCAGTATTGACAGATTCAGGGAGCTGGGCTAAGCAAGTTTTGTATATTCTCAGTGAAAAGTATCCTAGTGATACACGTATTGCAGTTCGTGAGTTTCTAGACAGCAAAAAGAAACAGCCAAAAGGTGAAAAATCTGTTGTTGAGGCATTATGCAAGATGCTTGACGGAGACTCGAATTCATGTATTGCCTTTTCAGATTCAAGGATTTGGTTTTATCTAGAACATCCAAAGGCGGATATCAGACGAGCTACACTCTCTAATCTTGACTTGTCTACCATTTTGAGCGGCGGGGTTACATCACAGAGGCTTGTGACTATCCAGGATGCAGTAATTCGTTGTCTCTCTGATGATGATCTGACCGTTGTTCAAGCTGCTTTATCTCTTGATAAATTGTCTGAGCTTGTGGACTCTGCTTGTCTCCTTGAGATATTGGGGAATTTGCTTAAGAGGTGCACACAGATTTTGTCGTCAGGTGCATCAAAAGATCTTTCTTTAGCTGCTGATGTTGCTGTTTTATGTTTGAAGCATGCTGTCTCCTTCTCGCAACGGAGTGATCTATTGGAAAGAGTTGCTTCATTGCTGCTACCGTTCCTTCTTGCTTTCCCGAGAACAAAGAATTTAAACTTGAAGGCCCGAGAATTGGCTAAGGAAATTAACTGGCCTTTCTATAGGGGTCTATTATCTGCGGCTGAACTCACAAAGGACCTCAAAAAGATAGCAGAAAGGGAGTGGTTTTCTGCGCTTAATAAGTCGACAATTGGCAGCTTGGTTGATGTTTTTTCAGCAGACGTTGTGGATATTATGCCTTGGCTTATCAAATGTTGTGGTGAATCTGATTTGTCAAAGACATTGTTCTTCTTGGTCCTACTACAGTCATTTATGAAACCAAATGATGCCTTGTATCAGTTTCCCAATTTGTTCCAAACCTGTTTTATGTTTCTCAAAACGGAGTGGAGAGCTCTTGAGTTTGCTGGGGATTGTTTTAATGGGCAGGAGTTCAATTCTAAGGTTCTTGACACAGACAACATGGACTTCATGGGGGACTACGATGAAATTAATACAAGGAACTTGAACATAAGGATCCTGGTTTTCGTGTTCTGGAGATTAATTAAGGCATATATTTCAGAGAAGAAGCCTGCAAATGTTAATGTGGATGACGATGAAAAATGGATCTGCACTCTGCGAGATTTCTATGTCTTTTTTGCTGAATCTGATTCGAAGCTGCTATTTAAGGAACATCGACAGTATATTGTTCAAAACTGCAAGGTCCCTCCGACCCATTTTCTCTCGGCCTTCATCAGTGACCAAGGAGTTTCTTCCAAAGTCCAAGTCGAGAGTCTTCGGTCATTTGCTTTGCTATGTTCTCAGGCTGATGAGGGTTCTGCAATGCATCTTTTAGCTGGATTTCCTATGATGCTTGTTCCATTGTCTAGTGACATCCAGGATGTTAGGACAGCTGCCATGTGTCATATCGAAGAACTTAGCTCCTTGTGTTCCCGTGTAAAATGTGCTGTCAAGAAAAATGGCAATAGTGATTCTTGGAGTTTCTTTATTGATGATCTTCTTCATTTGCTTGTACAGCAGAAGAAGTTGATACTGTCAGATACAGACTTCCTTCCTTCATTTTTGGCATATATACTTTCGTCATCCTTCCAGAGCCTTCGGGTTCCACGAGATGTTGGTCAGAGGTTTGAAAAGTTAGCCATTGAGGGGATTCTTGCTTTCATAGTAGGATCTGCTATGAAATATTCTGGGTATGCCAAGCTAAACATTTTCTCTCTCCTGAAAGAGTTGGGTGGTGCACTTCTGCAGGTGAAGGATGTCGAGTTGTTGCTATGTGATATTTTGCAACGGCGCCGTGGTTACCATTTTGGGTTTGATAAATCATGCCAGGAGTTGTCAAGCATTGATGTGGATATTCTCTGTCTTTTGATTGAAATCTGTTCCATGCCCACATCATTAGATATACGTGTTTTTGAAGATCATATGTTACCGGCATTGTGGTTCGATGGTGTGTTGCCAGATGATGATGCTATAGTACGACCATGTCTTACATTTCTACGGAAGCTGAATGGAAATCTTTATCGAAGTTTGAGGTCCGAGGTGCAGCAAAATCTTTTCCAGCAACTAGTGTTTCTTTACCATGATTGTAACAATGATGTCCAGAGTGCCACCAGAGAAGCGTTGCTGCGTCTGAATGTATCTTGTTCAACTGTAGCCCACATGTTAGATTCTATTCTTGTATGTGAAGTTGATTCAGCTGGTTTGTCAGACAGGAAAAAGAAGAGATCTAAGAAGCACAAGTCTGATATGTTTGTTGGAGGTCGAAATGCAGTTAGCTGTCTAAGTTCCCTTCTTGATGTACTTTTGCTGAAGAAAGACATGGAAAACAGAGCTCTTCTTGTAGAGCCTCTCTTTCAGCTTCTTGGGAAAGCCTTTTCGAGTGAGTGGGTCCGTTCTATAAGCCCAGAAGTATGGGTTGCAGCTTCATCAGGCGTTTCTCAAACCTTGTCTACTACAATATGTTATATCCAGCAGACTCTATTGCTTATCCTTGAGGATATCATTGTTTCACTTCCAAATGATGCCTCCAGGAGTAATGCAGTATTTGATAATTTCAATGCTAAAGCGCTTGTTGATTGTGCTCATTCTGTCACAGATGTTGTTACCCGCAATCATGTATATTCTTTGTTTGCTGCAATTTCTAAGGTTGAACCTAGCAAGGTTTTGCATCATATTCCTGATATTCTTCTTGTTATTGGAAAATCAACTGTTGGTCACGATGATAGTCACTCGAAACGGGTGTTTGAAGAATTCATTTCAACTGTTGTTCCTTGCTGGTTATCAAAGATGGACGGTTCATATAAGTTGTTGGAGATTTTTATTGGTGTGATGCCTGATGTTGCTCAGTATCGGAGGCTGCCGATTGTCCTTCATCTCTTGAAGACTCTTGGAGAAAGCAGTAGCATGGGTTCACTGTTAGTCCTCCTCTTCCGTTCACTAGTGTCAAAAGAGAAGGTTTCTTTCCTTGAGGATGTGACTGGAAGTTCTGACTTCATGAGTTCTGTAGTTCAAACAGAATGGGAGTATGACTTTGCTGAACAGATATGTCAACAGTTTACTTGCATGATATGGCTTCCGTCACTTGTTTCTTTGCTAAAGCAATTACGGGATGGTCCTCAGAACCGTGAACTGTTTATAGCATTGCTATTTAGCTTGAAATTTATTCTGGGGAAGCTGCAAGATCCCGAGTTGGTCTTCAAGCTTCAGTCTGTGGAAGATAGGGAGACAATCCAGGGAACACTTTGTGAACTCATGGTCCAAGTTGTTTTCTGTTGGCAACTTGTTGACTTAAGTAGAAAGAACATTTCAATTCCAATCTTTTTGAGAAAAGATCTTAAAGAGCTTGTCCATTCAGTTGTAAAGAAGATCACAAAGGGAATGTTCCCGTCAGCCTTTTTCCAAGGTATCATTAGGCTGCTTGTCAAGGCTGACAAAGATGCAAGGAAGAAGGCCCTTCAAGTTCTATGTGAAACGGTTAGAGATTTTGATGTTCTGAAATCTAAAAGAGAAAGGGAGCCAAATATGCATATGAGAGGTTCTTGGCGTCATCTTGATGGAAGTGATTTTGAAGCCTTTAGTGTACTTTGCCTGGAGATACTGCAGTTACTTGATGGTTCCCACAATGATGTTAATGCTTCTGTGAGACTAGCAGCACTTTCAGCATTGGAAGTCTTAGCCAGCAAATTTCCTTCTAACCATACAGTTTTCAGCAAATGTTTGACTTGTGTTGTCAAAAATGTCTTGTCTGATGATCTGGCTGTTGTGGCTTGTTGCCTTCGGACATGTGGTACGTTAATCAGTGTTTTGGGGCCAAGATCATTACCTGAACTTCCTCAAATCATGAAAAATGTCTTGCAGAAGACTGGGTACGTGTCCACTTCATCAAGGGCTGATATAAAACTTGCTGAAGAGAATAGCAGCAGTCCCGCTTCCAACGGTTCAATTATGCTATCAGTACTTGTGACTTTGGAGGCACTTGTTGATAATCTTGGGGCTTTTATGAACCCCTACCTTGCTGATATTGTAGAACTTATGGTGATACATCCAAACTATATATCAGAGTCCAGTCAAAACTTGAAATCGAAGGCTGATAGTGTAAGGAGGCTACTCAGCGAGAAAGTTCCTGTCAGGCTAGCATTTCCTGCCTTGCAGAGTGTTTATTCAAAAGCTGTCCAGTCAGGGGATTTGAGTTTGTCCACTGTTTTTGAACTGCTGAAGAATTTTATCAGTCAAATGGACAAAGCATCAGTGAGTGGCTACCACGCAAACATTTTTGATCTCTGCCTGCTGGCTCTTGATCTTCGTAGTCAACATCATACTTCCCTGAAGAATGTTAATAATGTGGAGGTACATGTCATCAATGCAATGATTGGTTTGACCATGAAAATGACGGAGACTATGTTTAAGCCTCTTTTCATCAAGAGTATTGAATGGGCTGAAACAAACTTGGAACAAGATGATCGTTCTGCAGGAAGAAATATCAGGAGGGCTGTATCATTTTATGCATTGGTTAATAAGCTAGCTGAGAACCACCGGTAAGTCTTTCAATCTTCATAAATTTAGTTTCTTGGTTTATGTCTGCTAATGATATTTTTACTGTCTATTTCCTTACATAATCCATACTTTAGGGTAGCATCAGATTTAGGCAAAGTTGAGAAATTTGATAAGCTTAAAATGAAAGTAGAATAGAAAGAACACTTCATAGCATGGAGGGTCGTCTTTAGACAGATATCAAAGCTGAATTTGAAAGTTGGTCGCCTAGAAACTTAGAATAAAGAGGTTACTTTTTCTTTTTTTGTCCCTGATTTATAGTTTGGCATTCTATTAGACAAATTCCCATAGTTAGGCTCTGGAGGTCTACATCTTCACTCCAACAATTGGAAAGAGATGCTTGCAGTCGCACTTGTACAATTCTAAGTACGTTGTTTCCTCCTTTATTGAGGAGGCAATTGACTGGCAGTTAGACGAGACATTCGTTTTTACACAGGATTGCAGTAAACTATTTGAATTTTGTATCTTGTTCTTTTTGTGCCAATCGCACCAGCTGTTGTTCCCTCTGACTTTTCTGCACCACTAGTGCTCTAGGCACTTTTCTCTTTTTTATAGCAATTTTTGAGATACTACTCATTGGAACTTGCTTTTAGCTAGGTGCTCACCTTGACTAGGTGGCTCAGATAGACACAAATCCTCTATCTCAAGAATTGTGCTTTTCTGGCTAATTTTTTTGGTTTATTGGGTACAGACAAATTCCTGTATCTTTTTGGGAAGTCTGGAGTCTATTTGACCTTTAATTTTTTTCCCTCCTTTGGGTCTTTGTGGCAAATAATGGTATGAGAGGTAGAGATGCGGGAATCTTCTGTTGCTAATGTACAAATGTGGACAAAGAATCGGTGCAGTTTATATTTGCTACGGAGTGTCCAATGACTTATTAATATTCCCTAATACTTGCAAGTTGATTGTTTTGTCATTGTTCTTGCTGATCTTAGGCATAACTGCATGATTTATGAGCAGCTTGGGTTCTTGTGATATTTTGATGTAGCTGATCTATCTGTTACTCGGAAGTAATGTGTATGGCTTTTTGTCACCCATGTAAAACACGAGACTACTGCAGATGACTGTGAACTTCATGCAGAGTTGTTCTGATATTTTGATGCTTTTGTGTATATCTGTCATTAATCATACTGCATCCCAGGGAAAAAAGTTGCCTCATTTGATTTTTGAGTTCAAACTTGTCCAACCAGAAATCTTGACCAATCTTACGTTAAATTATGTATTCTATGTTGTAATACAAGAATTGCTTTTCTAGATTTACCAAACACTTTACTTTCTCACTGTGCATAATTAATTAGTTATCTACTAAGTTATAATGTACAGAATGATGGTCAAAATTAGGAGCCTCTGACTACAAAGTCAAATGAGTACAATTATCTTGAGTGAAGACATTGTTTGTCACTGATGCGTATAGAAAATTGGTATTCTCACTGTAGTATTGTTTCATCTCGGTTTATTTCTTCTGATCTCAACTGAATGATTTTGATTGCAGATCACTGTTTGTTCCGTATTTCAAATATATGTTTGAGGGCTCTATCCGCTATCTTACTGATGATGATGGTGGTAAGAGTGGCCATTTGAGGAAGAAAAAGAAGGCTAAGCTTCAGAAATCTGAGAATGGAGAGAATGAGGCAAATGATCTTTCATCGCTTGAGAAATGGCACTTGAGGGCTTTGGTTTTGTCATCCCTGCATAAATGTTTTCTCTATGATACCGGGAGTCCCAAATTCCTCGATTCTTCAAAGTTTGAAGCTGTATTGAAGCCCATTGTGTCACAGCTTGCTGTTGAACCACCAGCTTCTCTTGATGATTATCCTGATATACCATCTGTGAAGGAAGTAGATGATGTATTGGTGTCTTGTGTTGGTCAGATGGCTGTAACAGCAGGTTCTGATCTTCTGTGGAAGCCCCTGAACCATGAGGTAATGTCGAGTGCCTTTTAGATGCAACCCATATCGTCCTCCCATATGCTTTCTCCATCATTTGAACTGATACTTTTTTTTTTTTGAGAAGTTAAAAATGAGAAATGAATAATTTAGATTGTCAAATTATAATAGCGACGTATCGCAAATTCGCAAGTGGACTAAATATAGGGAATTTTGGAAAGCAAAAGGAATAGTGCGTCGGAGGGTTATTTTGGACAATTACTCCTAGGTGGCAAGGGGTTTACATATAGGTGGACGAATCCCAAGTGGACTAAATACAGGGCGTTTTGGAAAGCATAGGGAATGGTGTGTGGGAGGGTTTGTTTTATTTGGTATAATTAGACCTAGGTGGCTTTAGGTTTACACAATCACATCTAGGTGGGCCATAAGACTCTCAAACTAAATGTATAACTTCAAATTTGGATCAGTTTTTATGACATTTTAACTAATAGGATTGAGGTAATCTCCTCATTGAATTGCTTAAACTTAGTCAAATTATATGAATATCAATTTTATGTTGCTGGGAAAGTAATTATATGCCAACAATGCTACATAGACTAGTGTACTCTTCAGACCACCTAGGGAAATGTTCTCTAATTCTTGAGGGGTATAGTCCCCAACACCAGCCCATGTGTACTTGAGTTCTGTTTGGATGTCTGGTAATTTGGGAGGGAAAATCATCCTCTATTGCTGCCTTTTCTCATTTACATTTTATTTGTATTATATGTTTTCCGTCAGCAGAAAACAAGAGAATCAATTACTAGAGAATTTTCAGTTTGTTTGGATCTCCTTGGTTGACGTACACCTACCCAGCAAAGCCCTTTTGGTAGCAGTATTGTTAACATAAAAGTGCCAATTATTAGCTTGTATGGTGAAATTGTGATTCTAATATTCCGCAATTTTTGTGCAGGTGTTGATGCAAACCAGGAGCGAAATGGTGCGGTCTCGTCTTTTGGGTCTGAAAATAGTTAAGTACCTTGTTGAGAATTTGAAAGAGGAGTACCTAGTGTTACTGGCTGAAACAATTCCTTTCCTCGCTGAGCTGCTGGAAGATGTTGAGCTACCTGTTAAGACACTTGCACAAGAGATACTTAAGGAGCTGGAGTCTATGAGTGGCGAGAATCTTCGAGAATACTTTTAATGCTGCGACTGGGCAGGTACACTAGTCTCACTTGATTATTTTGGATTGTGTTTAAAGTATAATCGAGCATAGAGTACCATTATGAGTTGGAATGTTGGATACTTGTAGTAATGCCCTCTCTAGGGACTGTTGCACATGCTATCTTATGTGAATGATGGTAGTGAACATGGTTTCTTTTTTTGTATCAATCTGTGGCCTTTTCTGATTGGCTATTAGAGTACTCATTCTTCTGTTGCCAATGAGGCAAGAGCTTGAATAATTGCCTACAGTAATTTCACATCTCAGAGACTTAGACTAAACGCAAGCGACCTTTTTAAAGCATTAGCTATTGATGAGTTTTGTCTGCAGAACTGTAGTTTGAATGTGATCTACATTTATAAAAAAGGAACTTGTCCGTACTGTTCCCTGAATGGCGCGACAGGGGGGCTGGAGGATTTATTGGGAAAGCTTGTTAAGATAGTGATATTATTAAATAAAATACTCCACTGTCAAATTCTGCTGATGTGGGTTCTTTTTGGGGGTAGCAAGTAGCAGCGCAAGACTTGTAGAGTTTTGCCAAAAACTTCAGTGTCATGGTAGTGCAACGTGTTGAAGCCCTCTAATGTCGAGAAAGAGAAAATTATTCTTGTCGGAAATCCATATGTTGTTGTGTAACTCGAGGCTAGCCATTGTAATTTGACCAAAAAATGTTTAATTCTGATGTGCAGGTTGCCAGTGCGGGTGATATGTTTTGAGCTACATCAGGCACTCTTGAAGTCTAGAAGCTGAGATTTTCCACAATGCTCAAGTTCGTGCCGCACTTCTCTTTTGTTATAACGAGTCATCTCGGGGAAATGGGTACCAATCAGTGCTGGGAATCATGCAAGGAGAAGACTGAAGACCTTGAGGAGGTTGCCTGAAATAGCTTAATTTCATCTTCCTACATGTAACCTTGTGTGGAATTGGCAGGGGATTCTTCATGGTTCTGCTTTCGTTGTGGTGAAGTTTGGATATTTTACTAGCAACTACTAGATAGACAATCATAGTTCAGTATTTCTCAGAATTTGGCAAATGTTTGCTATCAGTTTTTGATCTGCAATTGTTTTTTACTTCTCAGAGTTCTGCATGTCAGTTACTCCATCAGTGATTCTATTGAAAGATAGTTCTATGTTTTGGTTTTAGATGCTGGGTTTAGGCCCTAGTTTTATTAAGTTCCTAAAGTTTCCAAAACTCCAGTATGTAAATTCCTATTCAAAAGTTAAAGGACAAAAGTTGTCGGAAATTTCCAGAGGTTCTCAAAAGTTGATGAAAGTTATGGAAGTTCCTAGAAATTCTCATGAAAATACTGCTTCAAAAAAAAATCTCATGAAAATATCATGTAGAGAAGGGATCATCAATCTGACAATTTAGGAGGCAGATTCACAGGTATGCTGCTTCTTTCTCATTAGGTTTCGCTAGATTCTCCAACATTAAGATTGGTATGCTGATTTCGGATGCAGATGCGAGTCTTCCTTTTGGTTGAAGCTTTTACGAGCATTCTAAATACATCAGAAATTTGACAATTTGAGTTCATCATTGCAGTAAATTTATAAGCTGAATCCATTCCCTAAGATGCTGGTTACACCTTAATTGGAAAGGTATAAATTCATGGCAATTCTGCTAAACATTTTCGGTTCTCTAACTTTCTTTTTAAGGAAACTGATGGCTGAATCAATCATTTTTCGGAAACACCAAAGAACTCCGAAGTTGAGAAATCTGGTTAAAGAATTATAAAGCATCCGGAAACTTGTAATTTTCAAGATACTATCCGTAATCTAAGGAAGTAGATTTTCGTTTCTAAGCTAATGTTGTGATGATGCGTATGTCTGCTGCATTTTTTGAAATGTACTACAATTTGGTGATGGTAGGATCAGTAGACGCTATGGAGTCGCAGTAAATAACAAGTACACATTCCTGATTAAACATCTTTTACTTAATTCATGCAGGCGTCTCATGGACTATACAACTGTCAATGCTAAGTTCCTGTGACTTTAGTGCGAACTTACAACAGCGAAATTCTTATGTTATTCTATCGACTCTATTTGTTTTCTGTGTCGAAAGCTGTTGAAGCTTAAGACTATACAAAGACTGTTAGGTCCATAGCTACCATTCAAAAACACCCGGCAGTTGTGTCACACTCTGACCAAGTATATAACACTTGATCCTGTCAAATTTAAACTTTTACCTCCTCTGAACATTTCCAACTTAAATAGGGGAGGCATCCCTTGAGAGAGGGAGATATGAAGGATGAGGAAGAAGAAAGATCAGCATCGTCGTCATCTTCGAGACCTCCATCCCCACTTCCTGTCAGCACAGGGCCAGATAACGAGGAATACTCTTTCACCCCCTCTCCATCACTATCACCACCTGGTTCCTCCCATGCATCGATGGAGAACATTGTTGTAGTACGTGATTGCAAGTTGTCTGATTCAAAACGTGCATATGCCCCGTCAAGCTTTTCCGTAGACCGGCTTCTGCCTGCAGATGATTCATTGTCTCGAAGTTCTTGTTGTCTCAAAGAACTGTAAGCTCTTCTATATCTTATTCAATCAAAATGGTGTTGCTCTTAGTCTAGATTTCCCGTTCCAGTATTAATTGAGTAGAATTATTTGGGAGTAAGAGATGCAGAAGCTAATTTGTGATAAAGCGTTGTGCCCCTTTGCCCTTGTTGGATCAGTTAGTTTGACTTGTAGGTGGAGTGGTGAACCACGAATGTCTGATGCAATAAGCACAAAGTTGTAAGTTCTAAGCCAACGGACAAAAGGGTTAAAAAAAAATCTCATTTAGCAAAAAACCAGGAAATCTCACTAAAAACGACCTTTTTTATGGTTAGTGTTGTGACTATATAAAGATTGCGGCCACTGATAATGACCAAATCTTCCTTTAATATAATACCATGCATGACATTGCAGGTTGGAGTGGTTTGTACTAAGATGTTGCAGTTGTTGCTCCTGGGACTTCAACTCTCCATCAAAACTCCATCAAAGCTAGAGATTTACCGACTTACCAACTAATCTAGGCGAAAGTGGCATGGCGCTGTTGAGATTGGTTGTGTTGTTAGTCTATGTAAATGATCATCATTCTTAGAGGAAATGCTATCGTTTTTGTCTGATGGTCTTGCTTTGAGTGACTGGTTAACGTTTATAGTTTTAAGGCTTGTGACAAAGAATTTGTGATAAAGATGAGAAAAAAGATAGGTTTAGTAATAATATACTGTACTCACGTTTACTACAGTACATCCAGCACTAATATACGCTTTCTTTTCTACTACATCGCATTGGATAGTTTCACTGTTTAAAATCATTAGGCAACCCAATAGCTATCAGAGCCTCAGTAAAGTTCTACCAAGTGACATCTGCAACAGAACACAACAATACTAAAGGAAAAAGCTGCATTTTTTTTTATTCGAAGGAAGCACACATGATTGCAGATAAAAGTTAGAAAGTCTTGTATAAGATTGTCTATTTTTAACTTCAAATTACGTTTTTATATTAGTCACTTTCATGAAAAAATTGACCATATTAACTTAATTTGTAACTATATCTGTTTTTATGTTGAACATAAGCAATCTTACTTTGGTTTTCAATAATTTGTGGATAAAAATAGGACATATATCGTTGGAAGATGGAGATCTATGGGGCCAAGTACGCAAATGTGGTACAATAATTCTCTAACTTTGCCAAGCCAAATCTTACATTCTGCTGATTCTCTCAGCTTGGTCAGAATGATGCTTGCATAACTAAAAACTTCTAGTTATGACTGATGACTTCGAATACATTGACAAAGTAATAACAGGTTCAAGAGCACATATTCAACAGAAAACGAGCTTGCGCAGCTGCCTGAATCTTCAAACGCCATATTTTCTTCATGCTATACATTTTCTTTTAAGATAGAGAACTCTCAGGAAAAAAAAAAAGTCAGGTAGACGTCAGGCCACAAATACAAATAAAATACCAGAAGAGGGAAGTGAAATATCCTGCCACTCACAAAACCATGACCCGGATTTTACGCAGAGCTTAAATATTTTTATAATATTAGAATCCAAGGTTACTTGGAAAAAAAAAAGTATAAGGTTTCTACAACAATGGCGCCGCATGCATATCATAAAAGAAATCACCAAAATCTCTGCAGCATCACTGCTGATTTTGCTGTCTTTGTTGAAAATTTTGGATGTTTTGCGTTGTATTTTGAAGAGGAACCATATTAGACTGGAGATTTTGAGAATTCTGTGGCATGCTTCCGAAAGCACCTTGAGGAAGTTGCTGTTGTTGTGATAAAGTCATCATGTTGGCAGGATTTGCTCCCATATTGAAAACTGCACAGAGAAATGGCAGCCAGATTTATAGCCTTTCTGAATTAGTATCTATTTTTGCTGAAATGAAGCAATTACTCCTCATCGAATCAAACATTTACTTTGTTACATGTGCCCCCCGATTCCCCAAAGAAGACTCCCAGCACCATATTTTAAGTTGCAGAAGAGAAAGTAGAAAAAGGGAAACAAACATCGTAATGATTTATGAGCTATAACAAAGAAAGCAAATAGGAATCTGTACTCTGATCACTGAGCATCTGGGAAGGATGTGTTCTTTGAGGATTCCCACCGGCTATAGGAAACTAAAACATAAAACAAAGAAACAAGGTTATAGTATATAAGTTAATTCAAGAGAAACATCAATAAAATATTGCACATATTCCTCGTAATATATATATATATATA
>CAAKMY010037906.1:8999-30405 GCA_901111285.1 Corrigiola litoralis
GGGACCAAGTAAAAAAAATTAACAAATTTTACGCATTTTAAAAAAAATTCCTCAAATATTTGCAAACATACCAAAGTTGGCGGGGACCGGGGCTCCCTTGGGTCCCCCTAATTCCGCCACGGGTTGTAATGAGGTTCTGGTTGATCACCTCGGTCAAACCAGTTAGTTGTGGTTGTTATTAATGACTTTCGTATGCGTAAGAGCTTCAATTTCATGAATATAAATATGAAATTAAATAGTCTAACTTTTTTCCTATTTTGAAAATAATGGTTTTCTAATTTAACATTGCTAGGCGCCTAGGCAGCATATAAATCCCTTCTTGCCGTGTGAGATTGGACATGTATCATTAATCAAGGCATCAAGCATGCAGTTTTAGCTTTAGCCTCTAGGAGATTAACTAAGACTAGTACCTATAAGACTTTATGACCGGAAACAGCAGCATCATGTAAGCAAGCTACGTTGT
Organism: Corrigiola litoralis; assembly: GCA_901111285.1. NCBI lineage: Eukaryota > Viridiplantae > Streptophyta > Magnoliopsida > Caryophyllales > Caryophyllaceae > Corrigiola > Corrigiola litoralis. Next base: position 9,463 of record CAAKMY010037906.1, read on the forward strand.
ATTAAGACAAAAAAGTACCGGCCTATGGTATAACTACAACCGGAAATTTCTTCACATGTCGTAAACTTAAATCTTTTTTTTTTGAAACAGTAAATTTGGATGGGAGAGCAGTTAAGTACTACTACCAAATAAACGTAAACATAACCATTTTTATCTTTCGTACTACTATCGTATTCATTTACACCATCCCTTTATAGACAAAAACGCGCATTACATATTAAAAGAAATTCATCTTATGAAAAAAAAATTGTGAATTTTTGAAGTTTTTTATTAGCTGGCATGCAAATTGTGGCTCATGCTAGGCCTTTAGCGGATCATCTAATGCTACAATAATATTTCTCCTATGTGCATCTGCAGCCAATGATTCAAAGGGAAAACTTGGAAAGCCTTCATATTTGGAAAAATGGCTCACAATTCCCATAGGGTTGACGCCTGGAGAGTCAGCCTTTGAGGTTGCGTTTGAGTGGGATGAGCATATTGGCGTTCCAGGTGCAGTAATAGTGAGAAATGAGCATCACAGTCAGTTTTATCTTAAGAGTGTCACCTTAGAAGACATCCCTGAACATGGTACAATTAACTTCATTTGCAACTCATGGGTTTATCCTGCTCAGCGCTACAAGAAAGAACGCATATTCTTCAGCAATAAGGTAACATTTGCTATTCGCAATCTTTAAACTTTGTTTATGTGACATGTTTAATTACAAATGTCTTTAACAGGCATTTTTACCTCATCAAACACCTTCACCACTGAGCAAGTATAGAGAAGAAGAGCTCGAGACTCTAAGAGGAAGTGGAGAAGGAAAGCTGGAGGAATGGGATCGTGTCTACGACTATGCATACTACAATGATCTAGGTGATCCGGATAAAGGTGCAAAGTATGTCCGCCCTGTGCTTGGAGGGTCTACTGAATATCCATATCCTCGGAGGGGAAGAACCGGTCGTCCACCAACAAAGACAGGTACAATGATCTTGTTTCACTTCATATGCGCCTAAGAAAATTACTGGCATAGAAATCTTTCAAGTTGACAATCAACTCTACCGTATATAGTTTAGTAGTAACAATTTATGATTTTGGCATGAATGTCTATCTTTATGCTACCATTTATACGGAGTATTAAACTCTACCAACTCTATGAGAAATAAACTCTAGAGGATGCAAATCCGAAAAACTGAAGTTAAATGAATGAAGCTGACTTTTATGGTGATTTTTTCTCCTTCAGATCCTAACACCGAGAGTAGGCTTCCACTTATAAAAGGGTTAGATGTCTATGTCCCAAGAGATGAGAAATTCGGGCACTTGAAAATGTCTGATTTCCTTGGCTATGCTCTCAAGTCCATATCTCAGGACTTTGCTGCTGCTCTAGAGGCTATATTCGACAAGACCCCTAATGAGTTTGACAGCTTTCAAGATGAACTGAATCTATATGAAGGAGGAATTACGCTACCTGGTCCTATCATCGAGAAGATAAGGGAAATCATCCCATTTGAGTTCCTGAAAGCATTTATTCAAATTGATGGAGCACCAGTTTTGAAGTTCCCAATGCCTGATGTAATCAAAGGTATAGATAACTAATTGAAATGACTGCAATTCAAGTTGATCGTGTGGTGTAATTAATGTAACTTTTTGTATCCCATTTCTGTTTTGACAATGCAGAGGACAAGTCAGCCTGGAGAACTGATGCAGAATTTGCAAGGGAAATGCTAGCTGGAGTAAATCCTCTTATCATTCGCCGTCTCGAGGTAACATACACTTGTATAGGGCTGTATCTTTCCCTTTCAAATGAGAACGTTGCAAGCTAGTAGTAACAGCACAATTTGATACCTCTTATGGTCTAATTTTCTTCACAAAATATTCTTCATCTCTGCAGGAGTTTCCACCCGTGAGCAAGCTTAATCCTGAAACATATGGAAACCAGAATAGCTCAATCACCAAAGACCACGTTGAGCAAAACCTTGAGGGATTAAGTGTAGATGAGGTAATGTGTATGCTGAACTAGATGTTTTGTTGTGAAGCTGCAGCCATTGTTTCTATACTTGACCAAAGTCATCTTGGAAACAGGCAATCAAGGAAAACAGGCTATTTATATTAGATCATCATGACAATTTGATTCCAATTGTGAGGAAAATAAATTCTACTTCTTCCAAGATCTACGCCACCAGGACGGTCCTCTTCTTAAAAGATGATGGAACTTTGAAGCCATTAGCAATCGAGTTGAGCCTACCACATCTGGATGGGGATCAATTTGGTGCTATCAGCAAGGTTTGTACACCTGCCGCAAAGGGGGTTGAAGCCTCAGTTTGGGAGCTAGCTAAAGCATATGTTGCCGTTAATGACTCTGGCTACCATCAACTTGTCAGCCACTGGTAGTAAAGCTGCCCTAGAGAATGTTAAACGTTTCTACATGCATCTTCTCTGCAAGACACATGTACTTATATAGCTGTTCTGTTTCCTTAACAGGTCACAAACTCATGCAGTGATAGAACCATTTGTGATTGCAACCAATAGGCAACTGAGTGTGCTTCATCCAATTTATAAGCTTTTGCACCCTCATTTTCGTTACACCATGGACATAAACGCGGTAGCACGCCAGATTCTTCTTAATGCTGAAGGATTACTTGAGAAGACCGTGTTTCCAGGAAGTTATGCCCTGGAATGGTCATCCGCAATGTACAAGAGTTGGGTTTTCACTGACCAAGCAGTTCCTAATGATCTCATCAAGAGGTAATCAATACCTAACCTCCCAGAAACAATCGAAAAGTAAATGGAACAATCTATTTCTGATCTATAGGGATTGGCTACACGTAACACTAACCATGATCTTCCATTATTCTTGTTCTTCAGGGGAATGGCTGTTAAAGACTTGCAAAACCCACACGGCTGCAGATTACTTATAGAGGACTACCCTTATGCTGTAGATGGGTTAGAAATCTGGTCTGCAATCAAAACTTGGGTAACTGAATATTGCTCATTTTACTACAAGTCTGATGACATGATTGCTAGCGATGCTGAACTTCAATCTTGGTGGAAAGATATCCGAGAAAAGGGCCATGGTGACAAGAAGGATGAGAAATGGTGGCCAGAGATGAAGACCTTTGATGAATTAACTCAAACTTGCACAACTATCATATGGGTTGCTTCTGCTCTTCATGCAGCAGTCAATTTTGGGCAGTACCCTTATGCGGGGTACCATCCTAATAGGCCAACTATAAGCCGAAGGTTAATGCCCGAGCCAAATACTCCTCAGTATGAAGAACTTAAGACCAAACCAGATACTGTTTTCTTTAAAACCATTTCTAACAAACTCCAAACCTTGCTTGGCATTTCCTTGATAGAGCTTCTTTCTAGGCATTCTTCCGATGAACTTTATCTTGGACAACGAGAAACCAGGGAATGGACCGCGGACAGTGCACCATTAGAAGCTTTTGAGAGATTTGGAAAGGCGCTGGTGGACATAGAAGATAAGATTATGGAGAGGAACAACAATGGAAGATGGAAGAATCGCGTTGGTGCAGTGAAGTTGCCATACACATTACTCTATCCTTCAAGTGGAGAGGGACTTACTGGCAGAGGAATTCCTAATAGTACAAGTATCTAAAGCTATTAAGCTAGTGTGTTATATACATGACTTTCCATTGTACCAAAAAAAAATATACATGACTTTCCATATTGAACGAAGACTAGCTAAAGCAATCATGGCTCCAGCCTCCAATATTGCTTATCATACATGCTAAATATACGCCATGTATTATGTGGCAGAAAATGAAGGATTGTTCTACATTTTTTCTTTTGATGTAATGAATATACTCCTACTCCATCTGCATTCTTATTGTTGATGTAGAATAGTAGAAAAGAGAACAAGGGATACTTCTCTTGGTTTAATCCCTCAATCTAATTATGAGGTTGGTGGTTCGATTCTCATCAACCTCAACTCTACGACTACAAGTCTACAAGATTTATCTTATTATCTTCTTGTCTTGCTATTATATTAGAACCCGTTGAACTTCGGACATTGCGCCACCCCCTCCTATCTTAATATCGCGCCATATCATCCTATCATAACATCTCTTACTATTATCAGTTACTTCGTATAATTTTCTCTCTTTGATTGCTCTGAAACCTACCTACACCAATTAAACATATACAACATTAGATAAATAAAAAAAAACAACTATTGCAAAAACCACTTGGAGTAATTATTGCATCAATATTTTCAAATTTTAAAAACTCTATTCTCATAAAGAATAACAACATTACACAAACAAAAAACATTTACAAAGTTTTGTTTGCAACTTCATGGAATTACAAATGTATATGTATCTACGTATGTCCAATTGTAAATTCAAATATACCGATAATACATGCATATAGTCATAAACTCTACCATCAACATAAAACCCTAAAATTTCTCGTACACCGTCGGGCCTAAAAATTACAAGTTTGTTTCCCCAAATTTGTCAAGACGAACATACTCCTAAGTTCTAACTATGAGAAATGACACTAATTATCTTTTTAGAAAGACAACACATCTACATGTACAGACAATCCCACAAGCAGACTTTTAGGCGTGCTCAAAAAAAAGAAACTAAACCCAATAACAAACAAAAGATGGTGGCATTAACACAAAATGTTGTACCTTTTGTACCAAGAGATCGTATGGGTTTATATCATATGGTCTCCCTCCCCCCTCCCACACGGTGGTTAGCCTTGAACACCGATGGGGCCTCAAAGGGCAGTCATGGGATAGCTGGTGGAGGAGGTGTTATTTGAGAAGCTACTGGTCGTTTCTTGAGTGCCTTCACTGCAAACTTTGGCCACTACACATCATTGAGCATTGAACTCCTTGCGTTGAGCATAAGTGTAACAGTTACTTGAGAGCAAGGCTATCGCAGGGTGATGATCTACGTGGATAATGAAGCAGGCACCCTCCTGATGAAGAACGATGGAAAACATGTTATATGACATCTTCCATACTTCCCATTTTCAATGCACATCATGCAAGCAATTATGAAATGAGACACATGAGTAGGTATACAAATAAGAATGTAGACATACACTTTTAGGCATAATTAAAAACAGAAATCATTTAGAACAAACATCATCTTAATTCTTAAAGCATACGGAGTACGGAGTATTATATATGATAGTATCAATATATATAATGGCCTCCATACAGCAATTGAAATGTATATAATTAAACAAAATTTGTGCATAAAAAGGAAAAAAAATTCATTCAGATATGTTAGTCTTACTTCTACAATTCATATGACATTGATTATTTTTTACTCATAATTTGAATCCTTAAATGGTCGTGTATATCTAGGGAAAAAAACTTTCATGTATTAAAGCATGAGTCAAGTGAACATTTCGAAAAATCATCATATATTATTATCTTATTAAAAAGAAATCAAAAGACACAATCTTATCTGCCTCAAAAGAAAGAATCAAAACCCAAGTACAAATAAAACATAATGATATGACCTTGACACAAATATTCATACTTTCCAATCACATTTAGACACATAGAAAAAAAATGAAATTTTTCTGGATACACAATACTTTTCGCAATTTTTTGTGTATGAAACATATACATACATACATGTAGATTTCGGCTGTAAAAACAAAAAGGTGTAGATTTCGTTGTACCTATGGAGACTTTCATCAACTAGTAAGACATTGCTTTAAAGTAATTAAAGGTCAAGTTCGAGATCCTACAAGCGTAAATGCGTAATGCTAGTATGCAACAACCCAACTCGAATCGAGTCAAAATCAAAAGCTAAAAACAAAAAGAAAGGTGTAAATTTGTTGTAAGAAAAACTAAGGCCCACAGTATAATCTCTTGCTAATTAGTTTGTGAGTTCAATCTCTTCTCTTTTAGGATAAAAAAAAATTAGTATAATCTCTTACTAATTAGTTTGTGAGTTCAATCTCTTCTACAGAGTATTTAAATGAGGTCTCTTCTTTTTTAGGATAATTTTTTTTTAGTATAATCTCTTACTAATTTCCCATCACATTTGTTCAAACTTTACTCTTATCATTTGTTCAAAATTCCCCTCACATGCTACTTGCAAATGATAACAATCAAGTAGGACGGGGGAGAAGGTGTTAAAAAATTAAAATAAATAAATAAAATCTCCCAAATTGCAAGTGGAAAAAGTTTAATTAAAAAAAACAAAAAAAGAAGCGTCCAAGGGAAGCCATTGACCGAACACTCGACTATAAAAGCTCAAAACACCCGCCAAATGAAAACTACCCACCACAGTAACCAACAACCAAAATCAAAACTTAAAAAAAAAAACACAAAAAGTAAAAATGGAAGTAGAAGAAGAATCACAGGGAAATGAACCGAAAACATTCATCGTTCGCGTTGTATCAATCGATTATTACATGTCCCCTCCGATACCTGACTACGACATTTGTTACAGCTCTTTCCAAGGTCGCAATTTAATTGACTAATCAATTAATTTGATAAACCCTAATTTTATTATAATTTTAATGAATTTAATTGTTGCAGGGGGGAGTGTGAGGGAGGTGCCGGTTATTAGAGTTTACGGGCCCACTCCGGCTGGTCAGAAGGCCTGTATTCATATTCATAGAGTATGTTATTTTTGTGTAGTCATTTGACATTATTGTTGTGTCATATGTGAATTAGTTTTGTTAATATTGAGAAAATCAATTGGTCTTATTATTCGCAGCTAGTCTTGGGAGAGACCGTCTACTTTTATTATAACAGTAGACCAAGCCAAGCCATGCTGGCCAATGAAGGCATATAAACCTACGACTAATTTGGGCGTGTAGGGAGCTTAAGAAAAAAATTAACTTGTAAAAAGTTGGTCTACTTTTATAATAAAAGTAGACGGTCTTTTCTGTATTACCTCAGCGGTACGAGTCCTGGATTGGTGGAACTATGTGGTGTGTTAATTGTAGAGTGTTATTGGACTTAATTGAATGAACTATATTGTCGAAATTGATACTATGTTCTGAATTAGTTGGTCACATTTGACTTTGGGGGTCAAGCCGATTCAACTTTGATGGCTAATTTCTCAATTGTGCGATGCGTAATAATGTGATAAAATAAAGAAATGTTTAATTTATCTTGACTAGAATTTTAATAACATTATCTTATTGCCGTTTCTATCGATAATGAAGATAGAAAAGATGGTCAAAGTTGCTAGGGTCTGACTTTGAAATTCAATTGTGGCCACCTACTACTTTTCACCTTTTTCAATTGCTAGGGTTAATAACATATTTTGCTCATTTGGTGTTAGTAGTATGTGTTAGGTAGAAAAAGGTGAAAAGTAGAAAAGCGTTAGTGTTTGGCGAAATGTATGTGTTGGGGGCAACAATTTGGAGGAATCGACTACATTGTCAAATTTTAGATGTTAGCAGACTCGATTGAGTGGACTATGTTATGACCATTTGTGAATGTTTTGTTGTTATTTGGTAAATCTTGTTTTTATTGTGTGTTCTTGTGAATTAAAAATAATGAGGTTGCCCTATTTTTTATGGCATCTATGTCTTTCGGACAAAAATTTGGCGGAGAGAAAGTGTTGGTGGACTCTGATGAACTAAGAGTAATAATCTAGAGATGATCGACTGGTTTGGAGTGAGAGATAGTGATTTGGTTCTTATATGTGTCTTTGTTGTCTCCTTTCAATTGAAAATAAAAAAGAATTTACAATGGTCCCATCATGCTTTTTAAAATAAGTTTGATTCTGATATGTAGTTGACTCATTTGTTAAATACGTGTTTGTAAATCTAAGCCTCTTTGTTAGCTTTAAGTTTTAATCCCTGATCGTTTTTGGTGTATCTTGTAGGCTTTACCATATTTATACATTCCATGTTCGGAAATACCACTTCACTTAGAACAAGAAGGTACACTTTTATTTCTAGGAATAATTGGACACTTTGCTTCACATGCTAAATCTAGGGAAGCTGTATACTTGTTATCATTATGTTCTTGTACTTAGATATATATCTGATGTGTTGAAATACTGGTGCATCTTAAACCATACTACTCCTCTAATGCTAATTTGTAATGGTGAATGATTGTCAGGAGGAGGTCAGTGATATATTATATGGCGCTAAATTTACTTATAAGATGAAATAAAATTTGCATTCATATAGCCCGAGGTATAAGGAAAATATACGGGGGGATCTTGATGGGTCAATGATGATACGAAGCTAGTCTTGTATGGTGAATGTAAAACTTTGGTGTGGCTGGAAACTGCTTTCTTGTGACTGCTGACTGATTTATCCTCATCACAACTTGCAAACAATTACCCTCAATTATTAATTTATTAGACTATTTGAACCTTGCTACAATGCTATTGCAATCTCAAGTATAGCAGCTTTGGCTCCGTACCCGGTCTCCCTCATTGTGTTCAAATTCTGCAGACACCACCACCTCCCCTGATCATCGCGTACAATAACTTGAAGGCCAACTGTACCATCTTCCATGACTGTAGCATCTGATTTTAATTTTCAGCATTTACTTCTGGGCAAGGAGCCAAGGACCACTCTTTTGCATTCTGTACTAAACTCCAACGCTCGATGCAGTCCGTTAGTGCATTAAGAAATGCTCCCACATAATTAATAAGACTATCAACGACATGACTTGCTAATCTGGGCTTCTCGCAAAACACACCTCATTATTGCAGACCATGTGCCCCACATTAGCGTAAAAAGCTGCCTGCAACTCTCCGCGTCAAGGTTACTCAGCAGCCATGCAATAATATCACGAATCTTCATCCTGACAAACTGCTCTATATCCAACTCAGGTACATAAACATTTCATATACCCGTTGCAATTGGGCACGGAACTGGAGGCAAAATTCATCATCTCTAATTTTACGACGTATCAAACACTCTGGATTAATGGTCTAAATTCGTCTGCACAAATCAGCCTTTGTTGATATCGCATAAGCGCAAACTCTCCAAGTAAAATCTTGTTTTGGACTTTGGAGGAGCCATCATCTTCCATATGCCTCGCAATAGTGAACTATCCGTCCCTGAACATGTCAACTTTTGACTTCCATGTAGAAAGCATCTCGCAAAACTTTAACCTGGCTTCACTGTGTACTCACCAGCCTCCGAATAGTGCCAGACTGCCAGGCCAATCTGTCCTCAGCACCATCTTCATTGATAGGAATGCTCAGGTTTTTTTATAATTGCAAACTCTAAAAACAACTCTCTCAATCTTTTCAAATCCCAACAAACCTCTTCCTAATCAATTAAGTCTACAATTGAATGTATAGAATTTGATGATGAATTAATGGATACCTTGGAATACATTGAAGTAGAGAGGTTTTATATTAAATAGAAGTAAAACGGTTTATATGGAATGCAATTTTGGAGGCAGTAATTCCGCAATTTGGAGATCAGATATTATACCAAGCTAAGATTGCTTTAGATATCTAGGATCGATTATTCAGGGGAATTCGGCAATCGACGAGGATATCATACACTATATGAACAGTGGTAGGCAGAAATACGAGAGTGCATCATGAATATGATGCAATAAGAAGATGGCGATCAAGCTCAAGGTAGACATTCTACTGTGTGGCTATATGCAAAGCTCCTTTCTATGGATTCGAATGTTGGCAGGGAAAAGTCACTTGTTTATAACCTAATAGTAGTATAGATGAGGATGTTAAGTTGGATGTGTAACCATGCTAGGATTCTTAAAAATAGGAATGAAATAATTAAAAGCATTGTGTGTAGCTTGTGTTGATGATAAGTTACGTGAAGGAAGACTAAGCTAGCTTAGGCATGTTAAAAGATGACATCCTGATTCCCTTGTGAGGAGTTTGGAAAAGATTGTTTTGGCGAATTGTATGAGAGAAAGAGGTAGACCAAAGAAGAGTTGGGGTGAGGTTGATGTGATAGGATTTGGCACAACTTAAACTCATAAAGGACATGGTCCATGACCATGATAGGCGTTGGTAGCATTCTACGATTAGTTTTCTCGTTTCTAAGTAGAGGAGCTTTCTGAGTTCTATTAATTATTTTAAGGAATTGTTAGGTTGTTGTTGTCGATTTTGTTGTGAAGTTGGTGCCCTGATGTCGTGATGGGATTTTTTTATTAATTTTATTTTTAGTACTTGTAGACTTGTAGTCATCATCGTCGTTGTGGTTTGTTTTAATTTCCTTTATTTACATATTTTAATGTTAAATTGAATATTAAAATGAAGGATTTATCATTGACTACACCTTTTTTTCTCCCAACTAGATTAATTAACTTCGAAAAGGTATTTGCGGGCCTTTCAGAAACAGTCTCTATACTAGTCATTTATAATCAAGTAGGATTCTGGTTAGGGGTAAGGGTGCGTACATCTTAAAAAAAAAAAACCAGACCTCACCTAGTGCAAGATAGACGTTGGAGTTTAAAGTTTATTATTGTTGCTTTTTTTTAACTTCTTCATCAAATTTCAGTTTCAATCTTCTATTGCCTTGATGCAGGTATTTTTTATGAAAATGGCATCTCTTTGGCTTTTGAAAAGGCTTTGAAGGTATGCTTGGGCCTTATTTTTTTTATCTGTAATATTTTGGATGGCTGTTTTGCATTTTTTTTTTTTTGGGTCTACTAGCTTCTGATACATGTCAATTATCTCGGATTGTGAAGCTGAAGGGCAATGCTGGTTCAAAAAGGCAACATGTGCATGGCTGTTCTGTAGTTCGTGCAAGAAGATTCTATGGTTACCATTCAACAGAAGACCTATTTATTAAGTTATACTTGTATCCTTTTCATCTTTGGATGCTATTAGAGTGCTTGTGCATCTCTTGAAGTGTTTGTGAGTTATGAAAGTTCTCGATCGTAGATAGAGACTTAGCCCCTGCCGAGGGCATGGATGGTTAAGTCCCCAATGTGAACTGTTTCAAATAGAAATTGTCTCATTATCTTATGTTTAGTTCTCTGTTGCAGTGCATAATCCAGATGTTCAGATGTCTCATCGTATCACTGTACCTCATAGTCAAAGTGCTATGTCAAATTACATGACATGTTAGCCCCATGTTTTTATGTTTTAATAAATAATTATAGAACTTACTCATCAAAAAAATCAGTGGAGAAATTTGACTTCATTTGGCATCCTAACTTTTGAGTGTTAAGTTTATGACACAGCTTTGCTGAAAGTTATCCCTGCCCTTTCATATTTGACTTCACTTGTTTTTCATTTTTTTTTTGTTGTCCTTGATTCATATTAAAGGTATTACCCTCATGATGTCTCTCGCGCTGCTACTCTCCTGTTGGTATGTACTCTTCACAAATTTCTACAAGTATCTCATGACAAATTTCTATGGACATGAGAATTTATATTCTAGAGTCTCAGCGGCCTATGAACTCCTTTGACTTGGTTCCTCTAACAAAGAATTTGGTTCTGTTGTTGATTATTTACCCCACAAAAGCTTGGCTATTGTTTCAGTTATACAGTACAAATAGCAAAAGCACACCTTTTCCGTGCTAGAGTTAAGTTATATCATTCTGTTGCGTTTTTCTTTGAAAATGTTCAGATCTTTAGGATTTGACTCCAATATTTACTACTTTCTTTGAGATAGAAAGTAATTTTTACTCTTTCTATATCTATTGATTATTGATTAATAAAATTAGACCCAGAGAATGGCATTATTCTGCAACAGGCAAGTGGTGCAAGAGATTTTCTTGACAAGTTTATCTGGTCTGCTAATTTACCTATTCAGAGGAAATTTGATATTGTGTGACTAATAATTTGTAATATAGTGGTTAGTTGTTCTCTCCCCCTTCTTAGGTAGCTGGATGACTTTTGTTTTCGTTACTCAGGGACTACTGTTGTGCATTTCTGTTTTGATTTCCGATAATTTACTGTTGTGCATTTCTTCCTGTGATTGATTTGAACCATTTGTTATGCAGGGTGGTGAAGTGTTTGAGAAAAGTGTACAACCCTATGAATCACATATTCCTTTTCTTCTGCAATTTATGGTAATAGTTTTCTTTTTAAACAAATTTATGGTAATAGTTAGTAGACTTAAAATGAAGATTCCATTTTGCTTTAGACTTTGGACTCTCTTTTTAGCTGCTGCTACATCTGTGCTATTCATCCTGTAAGTATATATCAAGATCTTTGAATTTTGCAGAGTCGATCTGTTACTTTTCCTCCATTTTTCAAGTATATCTTCTCAGTGTGTCAGGCCTCTGTGTATATTTGCCAAGCTGATGCTAGGTTCTAATAGTTGAGATAGTTGGTATCACCACCTTACATTAGAGAATACCTATAACTCTAAAAGTATCCTGTGACATTGATTTTTGAATGGAGAGAGCACCACTTACTCAGTGACTCATGTTTGGTTGTATTAACGAGGATTGTGAATTGATTGTTTGATACATAGACGAATGTGATCCTGCTTGATTCTCTAGACCATTTACTCGTATTCTTTTGCCTACGTATGGTTACTGTAACAGCTCTGCTTTTATATATGTTTTGTAACGTTTGACTGAATTTAATGCTTGTATGACATTGACTTGTCATTCAAGAGTTGTGAATTCTGATAACTGCAGATATTTAGCTTCTTATATTTAGCCGTTTACTGTATAGCTATTTTTCCGGGTTTTTTTTTTTTATCTATACTGAGGTATATGTGTTCCAAAATGTACTAGGTTGACTACAACTTGTATGGCATGGGCCATATGCATCTTGCAAAGACGAAGTTCCGTCATCCATTGGCAGACTCTCTCTTTTCCAAGCCTGCTGAGCACTTCAGCCCAGAAAGTATTGGTTGCAAATCTTCAGTTCCTCAGGTCATGGTTATCCGGTAATTAGGATGTTTGGCTGTTCCCATATCTGAAATTACTGAAACGAGATGTTTTGTTAGGCAGATGGAACTGCTGGTTCATGGTCAGGAGTTTGGAGGTCCTCTACAATTTCAGCTGATTGGATGTGGCCATATTCTACTGAACCTGGTGGTTCTTCAAATCATGTTAACAATACTGTGAAGCGTCAAAGCACTTGTGAACTTGAGGGGGATACCACTGTTGATGGTAATACGAATTTTGTTTTCAGTCATCAAATTATATCTTTGCTGCATTTTTTTTCCAGTTTGATTGCTTACTGTATATATATCACGTGTATCTACAGAAATTTTAAATCAGCAGTTAAAGATGTACACATCCCTCTCCCAAACACGCTCAGATTTGGGAATGGTTCAGTCCCTTATACCTATTTGGGAGGTTTGTTTTACTTCAGCGATGTCTTACTCAATAAGTATGTCATGTGGGTGAGCTGTGGTTTGTTATTATTGTGTTCTTCATTTACATTGTAGGAAGAGTTTGGAAGGAGTGGGGTGCATGAGGCAGAGTTGCTGGCTGATCCCAGCAAGCCACCTCCTCAACATGTTTTGGAAACCTTGTCAAATGGTGTTGAGTATCAAAACAAACTAAGGGAATTTATTATCAAAGCAGAATTCACCTTGTTGACTATGTCTGATGATGTAAAATCTAGGGACTCTACACAATGTTTACAGGGGAGATCTCTGAAAATTAGAGCCCAAAACACAGAAGAGCAAGCTGTAAGTTCGTCTGAGGATATTAACAGAGTGCAGTTGATGGGTACACATTACTCAGGTCAAGCTATTCGTGCATTATCAGGTCAAAAAGAAGTGGATGAAACGAGTATTTCTCCTGAATGGGTGGATCCAAAGGTACTCTGACCACATCTCCCTTTTCTAGAGTTTTTCACTTTTTGGAACAAAACTCGTCTGGGCCCTTGGGTCGGAGATAGTTCAAATGTCAAGGAGAATAGATTCTGCTGTTTATTATTTTTAAAAACCTATTTCTGTTATTTTGTGGTTTGGTCAACCCGTGAAATTATGTGAGTGTTTTCTGATTTTGCTTGTGTTGAATGTTATTTAGAGTAATGTTAAACTGAAAATGTATCAACTCAGAAATATACATCTTCTCCCCCCCCCCCCCCGGCCCCCTCTCTTCCCTTTTAACTGCCCCTATTGTTGTTTCTCTTAAAAGTTCTTTTTCGCCTGATTAAGGGTTCAGGTCCAGAGGACGCAGACCTTTTAAAGTGGCTTGCTTCCTCTCAAGCTGCAGAAGATATAAACTCTGATGATGAACTTCGCCGGGAGACCATATTGAATCCCTTGCTGCCTGCAGCAACCCTTCATAAAGTATTGGAGAAAGCAAGTACAGAATTTGAGAATGAATCCCAGCAAGAGTGTCAGGATATACTTGACTCACTTCTAGATGTGCTGCCCTCTGATGGTCATGATGGAAAAGGTCCTACTGTTCAAGACAAGGTTCCTGAAGCTTTATCAGGCACAATAATCCCCCAATTGGATGGTGCTGGAGATGATCAGTCATTGACTCCCACAGCTGATTCGTCTGAAGAAATGAGCAAGGAATGGTTAAATTACAAGCGCCTTAGGTTGCCCCATGGTAGCTCAAGCTCTCATTTCAAGCGAAGAAAAGACGAATTGCAGTGGGGTTGTTTACCCTTTTCTGAGGTCCAACAAATGGTTGATGGTACTCATTCTGCCGAGAATGAAGATACAAGCTGCTCTAGTTTTCGCGATTCAAAAACATTAGTCGGCTGCTCTGTACGGGACTTGATGAGAAAAAAGCGGTCCTTCCGGGTTGAATCATCTGAAATTGCAGAAAATGAACAAGGTTCTGAAAATGAAAAGAACGCTTTTCTTCCTACAAAATTGGAATTCCATATAGAAAAATCAGGAGAACAAAACATGCATGATTTTGAGGTTTCCCCCCCTGGCCAAAAACAGATCGATGAACAAACAAATTTATCTGAAACTGGACAAAGTTTCTCTGTTTTCTCCCCTTTTAGAACAGAGAAGGAATACTTTGCTTTCTCTCCTTCAACTTTCAAGGAGAAAGAGCCTGAATTTGCTACGCTACCATCAAGAAATTCAACTTCCTGTGTAAATAAATCGGACTTGATAGCTGATGAGACATATCTAAAGGCAAAAAAAGGCGTTCATTTTGTTGATGAAACATTGAGACAGACTGGTGCTTCTTCTTCACATTGTTTACCTACTTCTGAAGGAAAATCAAAAATATGCATAGAAGATGATGGTGCTGGTCAATCGGGACACAGATCTTCTGCGCCTATCTTGAATGAAATTGCTTCTGGAAGCCCAAAGGAGACAGGTTGTCCAATTGATCAGCAGTTTGCCAAAGCTGCCTCTGTAGAAAACCATGCATGTGGCTCTGCTGAATTGGGACCCGTCTTGGGCTGGATGGAAAAGGAAGCAGATGGATTATCAGGGTATATAACCATGACCTTCCACAAGAAACCACCCATACTCAATTGGAAGGCCAGTACACCTGAAGATATGACGTCGGTACCTGTGCAGTCTTATTGCTCTTCTCTTGAGGATGAGAGCGACACCGAAGGAAACTCAGGTGAAGAGATTTTGAAAAGAATTGATTATCTTGTATAATATTTGATCAAAAAATTTTCATCGTTATACATTTAATGCTTCTATTATCCGCGTCTTCTGTCATCAGACCTAAATTGACTAATCTCTGATAGCAGGAAGTCTGCAATTGCGGAAGAGCTTTTTTAGATGTTTTTGAATGTGTTAAGTTGTCACAAACTATTTTCAAACTTTTATGTTTCTTGATCATTAGAAGTTAAGTCTACAGCTAGATGCATGTAAGATATTATTTTTGTGATTTGACGATGCACCTCAGTACCTCACATTGCTTTCTCGTTTAGAGTTTGAACAGTAACAGAGGATCTCAGCAATAAGCTGTCGTTACTTTGATTGTTTTCTAATGCAGTTTTGATATGACAAGTACATGGGTTTTGCTTTCAATGGTGAACTAGGATCTGACACTGCTGCAGAAATATGAAGACTACTGTTTTCTTTCACTAGATAGCTATCTGTCTTCTTCTCGTCTCCTTCCTTTTGCTCTCTACTATGTCCTCTTTCCTTCTTGTTGAGAGCGGGTTATGGGTGAATAGTTGAGGCTAAAATGGCAATTGTTTTTCTATTTCGATAGTTTTCTTTTGACTTTTTCTACTTCTTTTAAACCTCTTCGATATGCTTTAATAGAATGTTGATTTGGATTTTTTTTGCTGTATCTGGGTCTGATGTTCATGTGCTATTCCCCCCCCCCCCCCTTCCCCTTGCAGTGAAGGGTGAATATCCGGATGCTAAACCATTCTTTAGTGACTCCTATGAAGGTATTTCCAAACAAATTGGTGGTCGTGATAACTTCTTTCAGAGTTCTTCTGTGGGCGTCCCTACTCATTATGGGAATGATGGCTCTTATGCCTATTTGTTGACTCCAGCAGTTTCACCTCCATCTGTTGATTCTGTTATTACCTGGCTCACGCTTCAAGACAAAGGTAGAAGTGAGAAACACGTGTCTCATTGCTATTATGAAATTAGTCATTACTGTCTGGGTTTCTAGATCCTCGAAACTGATGTTGCATGTTCATACTGCCTTCCAGGATGTATGTTTAAGAAGCTCTTACCTGAATCTTCTCATAGGCTTCCTTTGAATGCTGGCGATAATCTGATTGTTCATGAAGAGCTCAAAATTGTGGACGCCAAAGGATGTCAAAGTAGTGATGAACCGGCAACTTGTTTAGATGAAATGGGTCCTAGGAACATAAAAGCAGCTACAAAATTCTCACAAGAAATCTCTCAGATTTCAGGACCTAGCGGGCAGTCCAAGCCTACTCCTCTTAGTCAAATTGGATTTAGAGACCCTGCCAGTATGGGCGCTGGCCAACAGCTGACATTGTTGAGTATAGAGGTATGACACATTAGATGTTAGAGTTTATATGAATTTGGACAGGGATGGTTCTCTCTGCCACTCTTTAACTCATTAGACCAGATTTTAGATATTCATCCCTGCTGAGCTTTAGGAAGATATAAATTTACCTACCCTACATTAGATGTGTATGTAACTCTGTATGCATTATAATGTCTATTTCGTTTCATCAATGCATATAACTTTTTAGGGTTACTTTGTTCTTTTCCCGTTGACAAGACTGGATTAATAGTGGCGAAATGACCAACATGTTTCAGAGAGGAATCAAGCATGTACTATGTGCTATAGTAGGAGGGAAACAAGTGTCTATTGTTTCTTGGATCGTCCTCTCTTCAAAGAATTCCGTACTTCTGTAATATCAATCTCTTGGTTAGAGTAGCAATCAACTTCGGATTTGCCTCTCAATCTCTTCATGAAGAATTTATTGGTGATGAGCTAGTAGTTTTCGAGTTTTTGTTCTTCCGTGTGAGACAGATTTGCATACTTATTGTGGTCAGGTGGATGTGACAGGTTCAAGCAGAATCTAGAGGAGATCTTCGACCTGATCCTCAGCATGATGCCATTAATATCATTGTCTTAGCAGTCCAGAATGATATTTGCCCCTCTGTAGACATCCATGTGCTTCTGCGTGGTGGAATCAAGGCTTATGGAAGGTATGTCTAGTTTAGACTTGCAGATCTCACTGTGCTGATTTTCACTTGTCTGACCTACATTCTATTAGAAATTGGATTTCGCATTTCTGCCTGTCTTTGATCAACATTTTTTTAACCGTAAAACAGGCACAAAATGTTGTCTTCCATTTATATCTCCTTTTGTTGTTTGCCCTCCAAGATCTCCTTTGTTGATTTTCACTCATTAAAGCACTCAAATTTAGACTACAATTGGAAATGTTTATGAAATAATAGTTTAACCTTTCATTTCCGAATACCAAATCTTGACTAGGGAAACTTACTTCAAACCGGTTGCAGAAATTCCTGCAGGACAGCATACTAGATTCAAATTCCATTTTTTCACTTCTGCAGGTTTTAGTCATATACTCGTATATTTTTCATCGTTGAAACAATATATATAGCCAAACCATAAACAAGTTCCAGATATCCTATTTGGATCACTTGATATTTAAGCATTAAGTGATGCAGTTTTGCAACTGAATAAGATAGGTTTGTTTTATTCCTTTTTTTTTGTGTCTCCTTGTGATTTTCTGTGTAATTAGATCTTCTTATTTATATGTTATTCTGCAGAAACATTGACAGCACATTAGGCTGCAAGGTGGTTGTTTACGCTGAGGAGACGGATTTGATAGACCAATTTATAAATATGACACGCTCAATTGATCCAGATATCTTAATGGGATGGGATATTCAAGGCAACTCCCTTGGGTTTTTGGCTGAAAGGGCTTCACATCTCGGTGTTGGCTTACTTAATAAGATATCTCGAACACCATCAGATACAAAGGCAGTCAAGAGAAATTTGGATTGTTCTGTCAAGGGAAATGCTGATGCTGTTTCTTCCGACTCGTTGATTTCTGATGCTACCATTCTTGACAATACGATAATTGAGGATGAGTGGGGACGAACCCATGCAAGTGGTGTTTATGTAAGTGGAAGAATTGTCCTAAACGTTTGGAGACTCGTGCGTGGAGAAGTTAAATTAAATATGTATACCTTAGAAGCTGTGGCTGAAGCTGTTTTGAGGCGAAAAGTTCCTTCTGTTCCTTGGAAGATTTTAAATAATTGGTTTTCTAGTGGTCCTGGGCAAGCAAGATTTCGTTGCATTGACTATGTGGTGGAGAGGGCAAAATTGAACCATGATATTGTCAATCAACTTGATATGGTAAGTCCTTTTCTATGGTGGTCTCATTTTTTGCTGGGTAACCTTATATTGCTTGATTTTCATGTTGCTTGTTTTTTGTTTTGACCTCCATGAACTTTTTTCTCTCTGTTTTCATTCTTTGTGGAGCAATTTTCGAATCATATGTACAATTTTCTATTTGGTAACCAGTTTAGGAAAGGTATTGCTTGGAAAAAAATATCATTGTAAACTCAAAGTTGAGTGCCAAGAAACTGACATTCCCTTTGTTCCTTTTGTTTTTTATTTTTCCTTTTCGAACCCACTTGTAGTGGCTGGCTTGATGTCACTTGGTCTTGGGATAAACATGCATGTGAATTGTGAAGTAGTATATATTCTATTTTTCTTTTTTCCATATGAAACTTGTATTTGTTGTGTAGGTGAATCGAACATCAGAGCTTGCTCGTGTTTTTGGAATAGACTTTTTCTCTGTTCTCTCTCGCGGCTCTCAGTATCGTGTTGAATCTATGCTTGTAAGACTGGCGCATACACAGAACTATGTCCTTATTTCCCCGGGGTCCCAACAGGTTTTACTCTCTTTAATGTCCTCTGTTTTTATTAAAAATGGAGTCTGAGTTTATTTCTTACTATGGAGTACTTTGTGAAATATCCATGTTTCGTCAAAGCTGGAGGACTCAAGCATAAGTTGATGGTTAAGAAATAATTTTCTTTCTTCGTTGACTACAAAGATGCAGTCTGGGGGAAATGGCCATTTACCGTTCCTACTCCATTAGGTCATAAAAGTATATTAGTTTTACACGAGATTGCCAAATTCAACTTGGGCATCCCCAAATGAAAATTTGAAATAATACTAATTATGTGTTATTCTATATGCTTCTGGCTGATATTGGGACAGTTTATTCTGCTTTACGCCCCCCCCCCCCCCCCCCCCCCCCCCCCCACACACACACACACAAATCAAAAGTAAGAAATAAAGAGCTTGCCTCTAACAATTTTGTACCATTGCATGCATAAGCTTGAGGTCTAGTTACATATTGTGAAGTTATGTCCCTTTTCCCGTACTTCGGCATTGCTGTTTTCTCAAGTTGCATTTGGATTATGTTTTGAAAAATGTTCATGTTTGGTTTCTAAGTTTAGATAATAATTTAAGCCTGTCTTCTCAGGTTGCTTCTCAACCTGCAATGGAATGCGTACCTCTTGTGATGGAGCCAGAATCTGGTTTCTATTCAGATCCAGTCATTGTTTTGGATTTCCAGTCCCTTTATCCATCCATGATAATTGCGTATAATCTCTGCTTTTCTACCTGCCTTGGTAATGTTGCCCTTTCTAAAGGAGATACCCTTGGTGTCAGTTCTTATTCGCCAGATCTGCATATTTTGAAGGACCTATATTTACAGATTCTGGTTACTCCGAACGGCGTAATGTATGTGCCTGCTAAGGTAATGTTTTCGCAGTCCTAGGGTGCGTCCTTTAGTAGTCTTACATCACGTATAGGATGAATTTTCAAACATGTATGACCATTATCTACCTTTATATTATTATGTGTTGGTGGGAAATGTTTTCGACACTCTGTTGCTGTTGCTTCTTAAGCGGATTGTTGTGCTCATAGTTTTTTGTTATACTTGTGATTGTTTTTTTCTTTTTTTGCTAATCTTCGCATATCTTGAGAGTAAGTTCCAATCCAGCTTCTTGCTTCATAAATTGTTTGCACACATTCTTCTGTTTCTTCAGATCTCATTGGGCTTGAGATTATTTTTTACTCAGTTATCTTTTCCGATTTTGTCTCTGAGTTTAATTTGTTATCATATGGTCTAAGTCTCGATGACATTTTGGTTTCATTACTATAACACCATCGTTCCAACTTCTTTGGTATAGAGGTATAGAAAATTATGGGACGATGTTGCCCTTCTGGTGGTCAATTCAAAATGTGTAGTTCAGAGGCTGTAGGCAATTGTTTCATGGATGCCATTTCTTGTGTGATGTGCTTTTGGTGTTATCTTTAGTGCTACAATTATTTCCTTTTCAGAATTGAAATATCTGTATCACTGACTTCCTTATTGTGTAGGTCCGTAGAGGTGTTCTACCTCGATTGCTAGAGGAAATTCTATCAACCAGAATAATGGTGAAAAAAGCAATGAAAAAGTTGGCTGCTTCTCAGAGAATCCTTTACAGGGTATGACTTCGTAATCAATTATACTTCTGTTTGTCCTTCTACTTGAAACTCAGTGGTGTGAGAAATTTTATTTATTGCGCTAAGAAGTACTCCCTCCGTCCTCTAAAGATTGTCAACTTTTCAAAATGCAAAATATTAAGGAGATGTTAGATTGTTTCAAAAAAAAAAATGATCACTAAC
>CAAKMY010037917.1:0-13672 GCA_901111285.1 Corrigiola litoralis
GGGGGGGGGGGGTGGGTGGGTTATGGTTATTATTTGTTTTTTATTGGCAATTACCTCTGAATTCTTTTGAGAATTGGTCAACATAAATTCAATCTCTAACCTTTGAATTATGATGCAATAAAATCAATATCATCCTTACCCCAATGCTTCCGAAAAAAAAACCTGCTCAAGGGGAGTAGGGGGGGTGGGGGGTGGGTAAGAGGGGTCAAAGCAGTCATAACCATGTATGATAGAGGAAAGTTTGGTTTCTATAACTTAGGTCTTTCAATGACATGTATGGGTTTCTTTCCATTGTAAGATCAGTATAAAGCACGGACACTCGATGTAGTCTAATGCGTATTTAGCTGCTGCTTTTAAAAAAATTCTATAGAATGCCTAAGGTGCACTCAAAATCTAGCAGTCGTGCACATTTGGGGAATCTACCATTGTCCTATTTCTTCTGGAAACTATAGCTTTTTTCCATTAAGATGTAAGAACTTCAAGTTGTGGGGCTATCAATGCTTTAACATGTTGTGTTTCAGAGATGCTGCTCGTTTGAATGCTGATGAGCGTATAAGGGATTTAGAAATGAAGCTTGATTCTCAGGCTGTGCACTATCAATCAGAGAAAGATGCTTGGGAACTGAACTTGCGAAATTTGGAAGAGACATGGAGGGGTAAGCTATTAATCCTAGTACCTCCTAACTTTGATCCCTGTGTAACTTTGACCCCTAGACTTTCAGATGCTTACTTAACTTGTGTGATTATGGTGGACCTAAATTCTTCAGAGAAATATGAAGCTCTAAAAGCTGAAAACGAGAAATCCCGTGCACCAGATCAGAAGAAGGAAATGGAGGACCTAAAATTGTTGTATAGAAGATTGAAAGTACATTTCTCTCACATGTCACAGAAATTGAAAGATTTTTAGCGATGAAATATGTATTTCACCTTCCAATTATACTCTGCTTGCAGGAAGAGCATGATTCTTTTCGGGATCTTGCTGATAAAATGATTGAAGATAAGGACAAAGAGATCTCAAGGCTTTTGAACGTGAACAAGAAACTTCAACGCTCTTTAGATTTAAAACTTAAAGTACGTTAATCTTTTTACTCCCAGTTGTGAATCATACTATCATGAGTTCGATTACCGCACTCAATTAGTGGCGGCCAGTGGACAAGTCCTGACACTGTTCTGGGTTGAGCTGGGCTAGTTCAGTCATTCGACGTCACGGCTTAGAGTGGTTACCTGGCAGTTCTGCTTGCTTTCTACAATTGCTTCTATGAGAGCGATGAGAAAAGGAAAGGATGTAGGCCTGGAACAGTGAGCTCCAAGCCAAGTTTGTGGACGAGCTGAGCCCTGAAGATTCTAATTCTCAACCTAGTTTAGCTTGTTTAATTTTTGTGGTTTAAACTGAGTTGAGCCAGGTTTGTCAACTGCTTTGACCCTGGTTTGGACCGATCTTGTCCACTTGTTTGGCCGTCACTAGTCCCTTCTTCATCTAACCCCAACATTGCTACGGTATTAATTTTTTTTTATGAAGCCTTACGGAACTGTTGACCTTTTTTTTCAGGGAGGCGATGATGGTGCTCACGGCAGAGGTATAAAAAGTTCGCTCATTTGTTGGATATGAATTACTGTGGGGACTTGTTCCCGTTAATTTCTTGGGTGGATCTCAACATATTTTTTGATTCATGAAAAATATCAGCCTTGCAGACACAAGATACAAGCACATCTATGGCAGAAGAACAGATTCTGGTATGTTTTCTACCTATGCCTTCTCTCTCTTCAGCTAGAATACAAGATTTATACTCTTCTCTCCTAGAAATTCAGCTTTTAGTCAGACCACTTGAGTATGTGAAATTATTGGTTATTTCAGAGAGGTGGTAAGTGATTTTGTGCATATTTGATACTCTGAGTAGTTTTGAGCTCACTGATAATTTCATCTAATTATCTTTCTCAACATTGTGATAGGCTCAAGGAAAATGCTTCGCTGATACTTCGTATGGATTTAGGGAATTATATAATTGATAGTTTACATGTCAATGAATTGTGGAAAAAGCTTTTCTGTTTCTAGGCTTTATGGTTACTCTTTGTAGTATTCAGCTATGTTAAAATTGGAACAGCTTGACGTGTTTGTGTAAAGTTTCTCAGGCATTGTTATTCTGCTTTCTTATTTGCTAGATATTGGCAAGGCAGCAAGCCCAGAGAGAAGAAGAGTTAGCACAGTCACAGCGGCACATCCTTGCACTTCAAGTGAGTACAAAACAATGGGAAACAAATTCATATTACTTTCATACACTGTCTGATTCTCTTTATCCATAATTAGGAAGAAGTTGAGGAGCTTGAGCGTGAAAATCGGCTCCACAGCCAACAGGTACGAGCACTGAGCTGCTATTAGTTTGTGTTTGGTCATCTAAGCTGCTTGACCTAAGTTCTAATAACTATATCTCTTTCATGATTTTTTTTTTTTTTTTTTTTGTTCATAACTCAACCACATAGCAGCTTGTGTTAGTATTATGTTTTTATACATCTGAACCTTACATCAGTTGCTGTCATTTAGAAGTTATGCTTTCTTTATAGCCCTGGTGTTAGCTCTGTCATAGATTATTTCTGTTACCTTGAAATGACAGTATGAAACCCTGACTAAACTTGTATCTGCAGAATTCCATGTTGAAGGAGGAACTCCGGAGTATGGATAGAGCGCAAAAGAGAGAAGGGGTCGATATGACCTACCTAAAAAATGTTGTCTTGAAGCTTCTTGAGACTGGTACGTCCACTAGATGTACTTGAGATCTTAGAGCTTTATCTTTTAACCATTGCAAACTTACCAGCCAGTAATTTTTTCCATGGATAGATGATGGAATCTGTTAAAAATTTCGCATGTCTAGTTAATCTATTCTGCCTTTCGTAGGGGAGGTTGAAGCTTTACTGCCAGTTATTGCTATGCTTCTTCAGTTCAGTCCAGACGAGGTAAAAATATCTACCTTATTGTTATTTGGCGTATCGGTATGTTTCGTAATTATTTGGCCGACTTACATTTTGAAATAACTTAAACACGTGATGACATTATTGACTAGAGGTCCGTTTGATACTTAGCTGATTGCTGATGGATGAAAGCATCAGTTAAATCAAGTTTATTGATGCTTGTTGGGTTATGTCATGACAGATTACTAGGAGTGTATCTTGTCATTTCATTTCCCCCCACCCATACCCGTCCTGTTATAAGATGATTAGGATCCTCCCTATGGAAGATATGAGGAACATCTGCATCGGAGCTTCTAATGCGAAAGAGAAACTTGGATAATCTGTACCAAGATTTAGAATTTACTCGTGATCTGAAATTATGTGTCTACTCTCTTTTTGCTCACTGACGCACTGTGTTGTGTTCCAAGTAGATTCAAAAGTGTCAACAAGCCTACCACAATTATACTGAGGCACCACCTAGCTCAACAAATGATGGTTCAAGTCGCTCGCTTTTCTCAAGATTCTCATTTGTGGGATTATGAAAGGCTTCTTCTGTTACAAGAGGTTGATCTGGCTGTGCAATTACCCATATAGAAGATAGTTGAGCAGGTTTTTTGGATGAGATGAAAAGGTGTTAGGAGCTGGTTCTTTCGGCTGGGACTCTTCCTGAATGATACAATTAAGTTCCGGCAATTGATGAAGCGGAAATCTTGTAATTTTTTTTATTCTTTTGTACAATATCACACCCATTTTACCGTCCAACGATAAGTTCTGTATAAAGAAAACACAGATTAGAGTGAAATACACAGGCAAAATTTTGAAAGGAAAAGGACTTGGTTATTTAACCAGAAGCTCAATTTTGCCTTTTAAAAAGCCATATCTCCCTCTAACCTTAGCCCACCTTGTGGACATATTAATTATTGGAAAATGACGTCTATTTTTATATTGGGGCCAACAAGTAGACGGTCTTTTCCAAGACTTTTTGTCGTAATAAAGACAAACTCGTTGAAGAATCTAACTCAAAAGAAAAATAAGAAAGAAATGATGGAAAAGTGTTAAAACTGGCTGAATGTCTGCCTCTCTTTGAGCCAAGTTAGATTCGGCCTACTGACACTCTTCATATTCTGTAAAATATTATTACTGGACATCGAGCAAAGTAGCCAAGAAGCTGTGGAGCTCAGAAGACAAATTTTTTTGCCGCAGCATGTGGGCCCCAATCTATTCATTCACATTGTTAGACAGGCAGAGGCCATATCAATAAGGGAGGGAGGGAGGGAGGGAGGGAAAAGCACGATACATACTACATAGCCAAAGAGGAGTAAAGGAATGATCCTTGTTGTGAGTACAAATCAGCTATCTTAATCAAGGGCATCACAGATACAACAACAATTATTCAATCAGCTCGGGCGGGCCGTCAATACAAAACTCCAAATACAAAACTCTAAATACAAAACTCTGAAGCACTCCCTACTTTGATTTTCATTCATATGACAAGAAGGCAGCAAAAATGGCAAAGACTGACGAGCAGATGATTAATTAGGTCCTAAAAACTAAGCATGCTTGGCTTGGAAATCCTTCATGAAAGCAACGAGCTTCTCAACACCGGCCAGAGGCATGGCATTGTAGATGGAGGCCCTCATGCCCCCCACCGACCTGTGCCCTTTCAGAGCCACCATCTTCTCCCTGGCAGCCTCCTTGATAAAGTCGGCCTCCAGCTCCGGCTTTGCGAGGGTGAAGGGCACGTTCATCAACGACCTCACGGACTCGTCAACGGGGCACCTGTAGAAGCCGTTGCTGCTATCAATGGCGTGATAGAGGAGCTTGGCCTTGGCCTGGTTCCTCCTCTCCACCTGGACGAGGCCGCCCTGGTCCAGCAAGTCCTCGAAGACCAAGCCGCACATGTAAATTCCGTAACAGGGCGGGGTGTTGTACAGCGACTTGTTGTCCGCGTGAGTCTTGTAGTCGAGCATGACGGGGGTGGCCTTCTGCGCACTCCCGATCAGATCCCTGCGCACGATGACGATGGTGACCCCCGAGGGGCCCACATTCTTCTGCGCACCGGCGTAGATGAGCCCGAACTTGGAGACGTCCACGGGCTTGGAGCAGAAATTGGAGGACATGTCGGCGACGAGGATGTTGTCCACGGCGGGGTAGTCCTTGAACTCGACGCCGTAGATGGTCTCGTTGGCGCAGATGTGGAGGTAGCGGGCGCCGGGGTTGTAGGGGAGGGTGGCCAGGTCGGGGATGCGGGTGTAGTTGTCGGACTTGCCGGACCAGATGGCGGAGGCCCTGGCGTACTTGGCGGCCTCCTTGGCGGCCTTGTCCCCCCAGGAGCCCGTGACGAGGTAGTCCACCGGGTCGGAGGGCCCGGAGCAGAGGTTGAGGGGGATGGCGGAGAACTGGGAGGTGGCCCCGCCCTGGAGGAAGAGCACGGCGTAGTCCTCCGGGATGCCGAGCAGGGCCCGCAGATCCGCCTCGGCCTTGTCGATGATGGAGGTGAAATCCTTCCCCCGGTGGCTCATCTCCATCACGCTCATCCCGGACCCCCGCCAGTTCAGGAGCTCCGACTGCGCCTTCAACAGCACCTTCTCCGGCAGCACTGCGGGCCCCGCTGCGAAGTTGAACACGCGCTCCCCGGATCCGGTGGCCCGATCTTGGGTTGCCATTGCGCACCTGATCTTAATGTTATTGTTATTGTTATTGCTTCTGCGGAGGGAAATGGAAGCGGGGGTCTTGAGCAGGTGGAGGGCATCGGGAGGGGGTCGAGTGCTGTTATGTTGGCGGTGGTTCAGAGGGTGGTGGTTGAGGAGGAGCCGGGTGGTGGAGGTGGCGGCCATGGCTATTGATTATTATTGTTTATTATTATAAGCAAAGAGGGAAAGCGGGATACTCTTGTGGGTGTGTCTGTCTTTATATATAAGAAGAAACTCAAGCTTATTACGTGCGACGGCTGCACGCTACTTTTTGGGGAAAATATGGGGGTTGTTGTGCTTTTCTTTCTTTCTCCTTTTTTTTTTTTTTTTTTGTTAATTTATTTCCACTCTTGTTGTTTATTGTTTGTTTGTTGTTGTAATCAAATTCTCAACTGATGGACGACCTTACCAGATTCCTTCTTTCCAATCCACAACACTAACTCACATCACTCCTCTACTCTCTTTTCGCTATTACTCCTTTTCTATTCTTTTTCACAACACTATACTGCTTCACGCTACATATTTAAGGACTACACACATACGGAGTACTCAATTAATACGCTCTAATTATATTTCCACTCTACATTATCATTGTATTTCCCCTTCTTTCTCTTTTATTTGGTCTTCTGTATCGAACATAATCAAGCAGCAATTATGGGACCGTCG
Organism: Corrigiola litoralis; assembly: GCA_901111285.1. Lineage (NCBI taxonomy): Eukaryota > Viridiplantae > Streptophyta > Magnoliopsida > Caryophyllales > Caryophyllaceae > Corrigiola > Corrigiola litoralis. The sequence goes on from CAAKMY010037917.1 coordinate 6,302, forward strand.
GAAGACAATAATGAAGCATCATAGATACTCTCTAAAATAATATGGAGTCAGTTGGATTATTTAAGATCACTTGCTGCAACTGTTACAAACAAATTAACCTATATTTTGTTTAGAAATAGTAATTTTAAGGTTATAGTCTAACATAAAGGAGAGAATCTTATGATACGGAGTCGTCACAATGCCTCCTCTTAATGTTGTCTTAGGGAGCTTCAAATGAGACTAATTGTCAAATTCAGTGATATTTTTTACCTTGAAATGAGACAAGTAGCATGTTGTTCAATTTCGCAGTTGTGTTCCAACTACACAATAGAGACAGCACCTACCGAGTAAAATTGGGATTTCTTTTGGCCTTTTGCTCTCAATTTTCAACAGTTATGCGGGGAAGAGTAATGGACTTTGCATAATGGACTCTGCATTGTCCCCTTCTCACTCTCCTGTCAAGTCTGACAACTTTGCAATTTCGAATTCTTGGGGAGAGGGATATAAAAAAGGTCCCGTCATTACTCTTCAACATCTTAATATGATACCGTTAGCACCACCCTTTAGATCAACTAAATCCTCAAGATAAACAAGATAACTACCATAAGAAAATCAATGACTTACTGAGTTACTGCCAATAGGTATTTATTAAGAATAATAAATGAGATCCACAAGTACAAGGGACTGAATCTATCTCAACATGATGATACAGTTGGGGTAAATATGTGAAAATGTGTAAAAGCCAATCAAGATTATTAGCTGTATCAATGATCCCCAACCACAAATGGGTCATTAGTTTCTGATTAGTATCATTCTAAATACTGAATTTGTTTGTATAGTCAGCAAACTATGCAGTATTTCTTTCTCAGTTTTACACTTAATTGTCTTCTAGCAGAAACACTGCTGGCTGACATTTTGCAGCATGACCGAACTTGGAGGTTGAGTATTTCCTATGTACCCCGGTCAGCTTCCCTGTTTCTGCCTTCTGGTGGAAGGTGACCATCAGCCTCGAGCATTCCCTGCAATCATTTCGCAGGTAGATTGATCAGAAAACTGCCAGAGATAATCACGATTATTGGAAACAAGTTATTGGTGACAGAATAAAAAGAAACTCACAAGAGTTGATGTTCTGAGTAGTTTGTGTAAAATTCACAGGTCTTGTTCCATTGCTTGAAGCCATAAAGAGTACACTGAGCGGTGTACACTGCAGCTGCTGCTAATAGCGAGGGTGGGAACTTGATCACCTCATATTCCACCAAGGACAGCTCAGTCAGGTAAAAGCACAGCAGCTCAAGCTGTTCCACATAAGGACCAAGAAAATTAGTAACTCGTGTATGGTAGAAGCATTTCTTGTCATTTTAATTATTACTGCATTTGTTCATGTGACCACAGGACTTGGTAGTGGTCGATTTGCAGAATCGCAGTCACCACATACCTTCTTATCGGATTCAGCAGCCCTGAGGAACCTTCTCAGGAAAACATATGGCGTAGGCAAGGACATGTTAAATTGCAATGTGTTAAGCATTAGTCTCTCCTGTCAGCAGAACAAAGAGGAGATATACGAATTACACTGCTGTCTGAAGTAGTAGGAGCAAGAATCAAACAAATAGATGATACTTGCAAGTGAAGAGTATCAGTTACCATCTGAAGAAGATCTTCTCTACTGTAAGCTTTGTCAGAAATGAAAATCAAGTCATCGACAATGGGGACAGAAACTTCCTCATACTTGCAGGCCAGGAGCATTGCGATTAAACCCACCAACTGAAGCTTCTTCCTCACCACTGTGTGCCTAGCTAGAAACCTATCTATAAGATTTACAGTGAGAAATAGGGTCTCGTCCCTCAGCTCGAATTTATAATGTACCTGTTAATTGATTCCAGCAACCGGATCAGTAACCATTACCAACCTGTAGAATTCCATTAGTAAGGCAGAAAAAGACATTTATTGTAGAAGATGTTTACCTCAATTAGCCAGTCAATCAGTATAGCCCTCATCTTCTCATTAATGTCGAATTGTTGGGACATGTAATCTGCTGATACACAGCTGCAAGCCTGAACATTCATAAACAATGTTCACATTAGGATCCAGGACTACTTGTTTGCTCATACCAAATTGAAACTATTCAAATTGAAGCAGGTTTGGTGAAAACTTACCTCCATTCGCCTGTAGTAAGAGTAAAGATCATTTATGTACTCGGCAACAGCAAGAGGGCTTTTTGCATCACGGCCATCAATATCCAAGACAGACTCTTCAAAAATGTCTTCCATCTCGACCTCTTCCTGTGATATCGTAGCAAATTAATTAGTGAATTGTGGGACTTGCTTGAAGAAACATGTAATCAACTCAAAGAAAACAGTTAGATACTAGAAAAAAGGAGCACAGAGATTATATTGGTTACCATTTCATTGGTCTGATTTGGTACTGCTTCAGGTGTCTCCAGGGACATTGGCACAGGCAAATCTGAAGATACCTTGCACTCGACATCTACGATTTTGACTTGACTAGAATTTTGAACGGGTGGGTGTGGGTCTGGTATTTTGGCTTCCTGTACATGTTATATGATAGAGTTCCCATTACTACTATGATCTCTCAAGATTATACCTTTCGGAAGTAAGAAGAGATAATAGTGAGAGATAGTACCAGTTGTGAGCAAGGTTGCTTGAGCTGAGAGGGGCCCATCTGAGCAGCGAACCTCCTGAAAGAAGGAGCAAATTAGATATGTAAGACGATCAGAATGCTGAGATAAATGATTAATTGAAGAAAGTTGGCGAATGGAAGGAACCTTGTGATTGGTCTTTGTACTGGTGGTTTAGGAATGGCCTCATCATAAATAACACATTTTCTGCGTTCAAAGAAAGAGATTCATCCATCAGAATCCCATTTTTGACAAGAATACAATAAAAAACCAAGAATTGAGAGGAGAAGAAGTTACTGAGTATTGGGTCTTTTGTTGACAACACAGGGATAGGGTTGAGATCCAACCAAGTTCTGGTTAATCACACTCAACGCTCTTCGAGTTCTTTTCATCTCTTGCCCAAACTTTCTGGGACCCATCTCTTCTGATTTAGCTGCCAAAATGGGCCAGAAAGACCACCTCAGAATGCAAGCAAGATAGTATCAACTTAATCAAGAATCCCGAATCAACTACTATATATTACTACCAAGAAGAGCTTAAAAGGAGAGCCAAGATTACCTGGTACCCCCACAACACTTTGGTTTTCGCCAGTGATCATCTTTGATAATTTTAATGCGAGGAAGTAACAATAATCAAAATCAGTGAATGGATGGAAGAAGCAAGAATGAATGGATGGAAGAAGCAAGAATGAATGGAGGAAGAATCAAATGAATAAGACAGCTCTTTATTTAAGTAAGAAGAACAACAAATGAGGTGATAAGAAGAAGAAGAAGAAGAAGAAGAAGAAGAAGAAGAAGAAGAAGAAGAAGAAGGAAATGGAAAGGAATAATAAAAAAAGGTGACTTAAAACTGAAACAACGGGGGCACTGTCTGTCTGAGCTTGAAGCAATGGAGCCTCAGCCCCTTAATATTTTCAAATATAACGGCTAGTGACCGAAATATGGCCGTTGTCAGTGTGAATGAATATATGATATATCCATCCATCTGCTTTCTTTCTTTTGTTCCTGAGAGGGGGGTTTAGCTAACGGTCACTTGTTGGGCTGTCATGTGACATACGGCATGTGCCCCTCACTAGTCACTACAACCCACAAACACATAACTATTACTCTAACCTTTTCTATTACTTTAATTAATCATCATCTCTTTGTGTAATTTGTATCATCATTGGCTTTCAGTTTTGCTCTTTCATTTTAATCTTATTTTTCTCCATACGCTCTCCTAATTCAAGACTCGAATGCCGTAGTATGTAGGCTCCTAAGCACTTTTCGCACTGACACACACAAAGAAAAAGAAAAAAGAGATATTTGTTGGACCACCATGAACACCATAAGATAAAATCTTAATATACCTTCAAAAGAAATATAACCTTAATAACGTTTACCATGCCTGGTTGTTCATCTATATTTGTAACCAATAATTACTTTTGCAACAAAGGTAGAAACACCCGGAAAAAGATTTGCTTACATTGATGAGCAATCATAAATTCACAGTAGCATATTCCAAAGAAATCATGTGTAAAACTTGATTATAAACTTCATTTTGTGAATGGCTTTGCAAGATGTTACTACATGGCCTAATGAATGACTCATAAGTAGTTCTACACTTCGACTAAATGAAAAATAGAAACTATTTAATCGACAAAATATCACTACTTTTTTCAAGAAGATGGCTTCTTTGATATTTACACACACTCCATATATCCCACACATTTTAGCAATGAGAATTGTGTAACTAATTTGTGGTTCTCAGTCCAATTTATACTAAACATGTTATGTACATAGTAACACGCAAACTATTTAATTGACAAAATATCACTACTTTTTTCAAGAAGATGGCTTCTTTGATATTTACACACACTCCATATATCCCACACATTTTATCAATGAGAATTGTGTAACTAATTTGTGGTTCTCAGTCCAATTTATACTAAACATGTTATGTACATAGTAACACGCAAACTATATTAAATGTTTATATTGTTCAATAAATTAAGGGGCTCATCCTTATAATTTTTTTCCTTTTAAGGTCACACCAAGAACTTAAAAAACCCACGATACTACCTACCACCAATAACAATTGAACCAAGTGACTCCTACGACTAACCAAGTGACTAACCAAGTAACATCTTTTTCTGATATGGATCTCCAGAAACAAATATAGTCCGAGCTTGTCCACCTCAAAGGCTGCATAGAACTGTAACAAGTTTAGATGAGATTACTCGCATACTTTCAGAAAGCTAGTCAAAGCTGATTCGAGGGATGCCAATTAAACCATAGACATCCTTCACCCCAAGCTTTCCACTGGACGAATTTGACATTACTAGACGCAAATCCTTCTATTTATGATAGACTCGAATGCTAAAAAACAGTCAAGTAAACACGAGCGAGAAGGTAGAGCTACCGCCTACCACTTTCATAAGCAATTTTGTGAACAAAATTGTGATGACAGAGCATCTAAAAATTATTTAAAAATGCTAGATAGTTTCAATGTTCTCTTCGTTTCCCCGGATTTATCTCGACATTGATCTCCCTCTGCTGGCTGCTTTCCTGCTCTATCATCTGTCTTGGTAGGATCGTTAGCTCCTTCAAAGAGACTAGACAGACTTGACACATTCAGGATCTCCATATTAGCCTTCGTTTTTCGCTGTTTGGTTACATTGGGTACCTTTTCAAGCACACTCAGTATCTCCCCAGGAGCAGCGTGCTGCTTTCCTATTCTAGGTAGCTTTTCTGGCACACTCGGTATCTTCTTAGGAGATTGCTTTTCCGATCTGGGCACCTTTTCCAGCACACTAGGTAGCTCCTTCGGAATCTGAGCTCCACTGTGTTTCCCCCTCTCTAGGTTAGCATCTTCCAAAGTATCCTTCTGCGCTGACAAAAGCTTCTTAACATCTTTCACCACCACTTTCTTTAGCCGCTGCTTTTTCTTTGCTATGCCATGACAACTTAAAATTTCCCCCAATTTTTCCTTCACAAGCTTCTGCTCCAAGACACTCGTCTTCTTATTATGCTTCTGTTTCTTAATTATTTGTTGGTGAAGTTGATCGTCAGACCAACATAATCCGCGTTTAGACCTGTCCATGCATTCCGGTGTTTCAGTATCACAAACCTTAGGAGCTGGCATTTCAACTGCCAGTTGCTGAACTAAAGGTTTAGATGCATACAAGTCATCTTTCTTCTCCGTCACAAGCTTGGTTCGGCAATGGGCCATCCCACTCCTCATTGTATTCATGATGATTTTGCCAAGAACAAACCTGGTCTCCAACATGTCGCCCTTCCCGAGTAACTCGTAATTGACGCTGTAATAATGCCTCTCCTCACAAAGGGACTCAATATTATCCACCAGCACATCAAAAATTCCAGCTACTCCTTTACCAGCATTCTTTGATATAAATACCTAGACAACAATAATTACAGGTGAAAATCATGCATCACTGACAAAATCCTGGATAATGACTAAAATTACAATGGAAGGTTATGTAAGAAGATAAAAACAAAACAAGCCAACACCACTAGAGTCATCTGATTTCACGTAAACCCTAAGACTACCAGAATCTCTAGGGCTCTAGGTGACAAAATATCTTCTCAACATTCAAGAGTGTACGGAGAAATGCGGTTTGCAGAGCTGGCTTACTTATATTTTGTGGTGAAAAATGAACTGAGGAGGGAAGTTCAAACCACAAAGGTTCCCCCCACCCCACCGGGTAAAACATTTACATGTGGTGTGGTGCAAAATTTGTTGTCAAAAGAAAAAAAAAAGTTATTGAGACACAAGAAAGTAAAACACTATAGAACTGAATGTGTGCACCCATCACAAGGGGGAAACAAAAGGCATGACAAACGATTATCTCAAACAATTTTAGGAATGTTCACATTCTTTGCGGCCAGTGCGGTTCACAGCAAGTGGTACGAGCAGGTGAAATCCATTTGTCTCTAAGAGAAGAGGCAGGAGACAGAATAAGAAATTCTTACCAAGCCAGAGGATGCAGAAGAGGGGTAACGGCCCATGGCTTTAGAAAGACATTCAGAATCCGTTAAAGCGTCTATAGAATCTAAGACACTTGATGCAAATTCAGCAACCCTTTGTGCGAGTTCCTCATCGGTTACATCATTCGAGGACTTGAGAATCTCCGGCTCAAAATGAACGTGTTCCACAGAAAGTTCTCTGGCAGCTTTTACACCTTCGTTCCACTTGCCATAGTAAAGAAGAGAAGAAAATGTCCAGACTACAAGAGCATCTTGAGGATTATTGACCAACGCAAGGTGGAAAGCTAACAGGCTGACCCTGTTACACATAAAAACATTATTATCATTCCACTTCTCTTTTCCCAATAACTGAGCTGACATATCTTTTTTTACTAAAATTTCATAACAAAAATATTATGTGCTGATGATCTCATATGATGAAACACTATTCTAGACTAAAATGTTGTCCATCACCTGTATCAGGAAATGACACACTCGTTTCACTTTAATACTAGGTGTAACAAAAATAAATACTCCCTCCATTTCTACCAATTCTTTGCATTTGACTTTTGACACTATTTGATGTCATATTTTGACCGTTAATATATCAAAAAAATATAATTCAAAAAATAATAAAATCATAATCATATAAAAGTATTTTCAAATACAAATCTAACCATTATAAATTTATAAGTTGAAAATGATTATATTTTGAGATATTAATAGTCAAAGGACGACCTCGACAAATGTGAAAAGTCAAATGCCAAGAATTGGTAGAAATGGAGGGAGTAT
>CAAKMY010037918.1:0-17707 GCA_901111285.1 Corrigiola litoralis
TATTTTAATTTGATTCTCATGATATGTTTTCATCTTTTTTACATATTATAGTTTAACACAATGACTATATATAACAATATGACAAACGACATGAAAACCTTTATGGTATCATAAACATGAGATATGATTAACAATTTACTATTTCCCCTCTTTTGTTTTTCATATATGATTTGCGCAAGTCTTAATTCTTTAGTATTTTATGTGGTTTAATTTGGTAGCGAATGTCAATTTCGAGACACATATATCAATCAAGAATCAATAAAAGATGTGTGTTTCTACTTCTCATTGTTTTCAAGATGCGAATTTTAAAATTGTTGATTTTATACAAGTGTGAGTGCTTATACAATACTACTATTGGTAATATATTTTTAAATTGATTTCGTTGTATTAACATTTTCATCCTCTGCTTTCTTGCATTTCAGCTCATAATTTGATGTTGAAGGTTGGTGTGCAATGGTTGTAGTTGGAAGTTTGATCAGGTACAACAATATTGTGTTCAAATATAAAAACTCAAGTCTTATATTTTAATATAAACCAATTTAGAGAGAGTAATAATCCTACTGTTATTGCATAACATTGCGTTTGTCGACATTATAGCTACAAAACCCTAGGCAAACGTTTTATTGGAAAAAAAAATTTGTTATGTCTTTATTCGTGCATCGCACGAAATTAGAAACTAGTTTATATTCAAACTACAAATATATTCTAATTTGTGTCACTAAATTTCGTTAACACGCTAAAATTTATCTTAACTGGTTTCATCAAGTATATTCACATGAAGAATTTATTGTAAGTACAAATTTTGTTTGTATTATTCAACTCTCATTGCATGTAGTGTAACGTATTTATAAATTACAATGAGGATACACATAACCATATGTATGATGGATTGATGAGTAATTAAATATTTGATTTAAGCCTCTTTTCAGTTTCTATTAAATGTCCAGTAACGAATATTGTCATATATCCAATACATTGAGCCGCATCAAGATGGAAGACAAATTTGTTAGAAATATTTTAGTGATATATATTGAACAAGCAATTGCCAAAAGCAATTCATTTAGACTCCATTTTGATGATGTTGCTTGTTTGAAAGCGCCTAAAAGTACGATTTTTGGTGTAATTTTTCCCCATAATACAAAAAACTATTATTTATTCGTTATCATTTTAATATTGGCAATCAAACTATCTGGTCTCATAAAATTTAAATCATGGCTCTGCTCCTATTGTCAAGACATGAAGGAGCTGATGGCCCATAGAATCGAATAGTCGAAGTCATCAAGATGTCGAGAACTATTTGAGGGAAGCTTACCCCGAAGCAAATGCATGCATTTCTCCAAAATATATGCTCTACCGAAATACACTATTGGACGGCTGCTACACTGTTGGACGGCTTTTTGAGAACTAAAAGATTTTAATGGAGTGTTCTTGTCTCCAAATTTCAACCAAGATTATGACAGCACTATCTTGGGCCCGCAAATGTTAACTATAAGCTTTTATATTTGATGATCATCAATTCATCACTCAGCTAACATTAATGACTTGATGAAACTGTGGAGATGGACAGGATTTCACGTCGCGGGCGACGTAGGACTGAGGTTAAGAAGCTATGCATATTTTCATAGCACCTTTACTGTTATTCAGAACATCTTCAATAGAAAAAAGAAAAAAGAACTCGAACCAAATAACACACAGTAGAACAAAACAAAAGGAAGGAAGGAGTAGAGCTTGCATCGTTGACCCAACCCAACTCCCCGAAACTCAACTCAATACAACCCAAGAAAACTATTAAACAAAACCGACCTGACCCGAAGCTTAAATAAAACCCGATACAACTCGAAAAGTTGTAACCGAAAACCGACCAAAACCGACCAAAACCGATTCAACAAGAAACATGATTTGACTCAACCTGACCCGAAATTGATGTCGAACATAAAATTGATTGAACCATAATTGATTCTCATTAGAAAAAAATGTAATCTTTGTTTTATATTGTATATGTTTACTAATTTCTAAAATTTGATGTATAATATTTGATCAAATTTTATAGACTGATATATAGTAGAGATTTACTTGATCCCAAGTTGAATCAAAACTAATTTGACTCAAAACTTACCCGTGACCCTAAAGAACTAATGACCTAATCTGACCCAAACCGTATAAGACCTGAACCGACCAGATGGTTGTCCTAACTCGGGTCGACATGAACCAGATCTGATCTTAGCCGATCTTACCCGACCCGACCCGCCAACAGCTTGACCCGCCCATTTTCCAGCTCTAGAAAGGAAGGAAAGGAGTAAAATCAAAAGGATCGAACTATAATCAGCGGGTTTTGAATAAGATTTTATATAGTTATGTCGAGATGGCGACTTGAATGCTTGCCACAAGCTATGAACAAAGAAGAGTTGAAGACGCTACGGAACAAGAGGGGACGGGAGTTGGCGGCACCTCGTGAACAATATGATTTGGTGCGACCGAATGTTGTTGGTCGCAAGGTGCGATCATCTTAGTTCAACACCCGCGTTTTCATCTGCTTTTCGCTTCTTTTGTTTTTCTATTTTCCGTAGTCGTAGTTGTTATGGGTTTAAAATATAATCATCCAAACAACTTAGTATTCATTTAGGAGAATAGTGAGAGAGATATTTAGACTTAATATTTTTAGAGTTTCTTGATAGCAGAATTATAAACCGTCTGAGCTCATTTTTGTAATTGGGATTCTTTCACATAGTGAAAATTCTTCCTCAAGTCCTTAGGATGTAGCTATCACCCACTAAAATCTTTCATTATTTGTTATTATTGTTATTTGTTTTCATGCTTCCTCACAACAAATGTGTTAAAGTTTTTGATTGTTAAAGATTTGAGAAGAGCAATGGTAGACAAGGTGACCAAGAAGATCGATAAGTTTACGTGGCAGAAAAGTTTTGCTCTACGACATATTTAGATGAGGGCTTTTGAATTTTGATGCAGGATCAAGATGGCGTATTATTTTTATTTCCTTAATTATTAAGAGTATTTTATATCTTACTATGTTACAAAAGGTTATTTAGATCTTTTCTTTTTTTTTAGTAGTTTGGTTTAGAAAATTTCCAAACAAGTTTTATTTAGTTTTCCATGTACTTTAGGTAGTTTACTTGTATTAAAAAAGAAAATTTATTATTTGTCCAAATTTTATTGGTTTTCAAATTAGAATAGGATTATACTTTATGTGGCCTATATAAGGCACCTTATGTATATTATTTTTATAGATCGACTGATATGAGTTTATAAACTTGTCTTTTCACAAGTGTTTGAGGGATTCAAATACAACCTAAAACTTTTGCATCATATCAAAGACATCCAGATTTCGTGAGTCATTTCGAGGCCAACCTCATCGTCTTGCGTGATATCCATTACAAACTCTAGTTTGTGCGTCATCGAAGTCAAATCTAATTCAATTATTGGGTCGTGCGTTATCGAATCAAAGTTTGTCCATATCTTTTAAATTGCTTCCGCGTACATATTAAGTAGTATCAAAGGTCTAGCTCTTTATTCTTTTTAGGATCTTGACGGTCCTGAGGTACGTGACCTTCTTCGTTGTTAGGAAAAGAGAAGAAACAAAAATCTGCTTCATCAAGTTGTTAATAGTGGAGAATAAAAATGTTGGGAGATGTTTTGATGTATTAGTCTTGAAAAATGATAGATTGCGATGATGAATGATTTGAAGCTTCCAGGTTTTGCAAATTAAAGAGATCTATTACAGCTACTATTGAGGGTTGAATCTCAAGAATGAAATGTGCTAGGAGTCACAAGTTGAAGAAGAAAATGATGAACTATTTTCTCAATCTATCAAAGATGAAGTACCTATCTTAATGATTTTTGAAAAAGTAATAGATGAAGATGTTATTCAATAAGGGGCGAAATCAAAATCAACTGTTGATATAGGTTACTAAGGCTACTAAACATTTGATGATACTAAATCATGATAGCGAGTTGAAAATGGTAAAAATAGAGGTAATCCTATAAAAAGTTTAACTGCATTGTTCACTATATGCATGGTTGGTGGTTGGGTAAAAAAATAAGAAGACAAACAATAAGAGAAGGTTCAAACCAAACCGAGCAAGCAGACAAAGCATGCGACATGGAATTTGGCTCGTGATTTTATGATCTACTTTGCGGTAGCTGATTCAAGTTCATCCAACAGGTCTTACAACATCATTTTGGACTTGAGATCGAATCTCTCCAAGAACAGGAGAATCATGCATGAACAAGATGACTTATAATTTAAATTTTTTAATTATTAGGAGTATTTTTATCTTATTATGCCACAAGATTTTATTTAGATATTATCTTATTTTGGAGCTATGTGGTTAGGAAAATTTCCTAATAATGTTTTTTTGTTTTCCAAGTACTTTAGGTAGTTTACTTGTATTAGCAAAAGCAAATTTGCTATATAGCCTTAGTTTATTAGTTTTTTGATTAGCAAAAAATTATTATTTATGTGGCTGTGTATGTTTTATAGAGAGTTATGAGTTTATAAAACATTTTTTTTTTCACAAGTGTTTGAGAGATTCAAATATAACCCGAATTTGTACGTTATGTCACATTCATCTCGATTTCATGCGTTATATCAAGTCAACCCCATAGTCGTGTGTGACACTGATTAGAAATCCGAGTTCGTTCGTCACATCAAATTTTAATCAAGTTTAACTCGTGACTCGTGTGTTATATCAATTTAAAAGCTGTCATTATCTTTTAAATCGATTCTATGTACGTATCAACTTCTTTTTGGCTTTATGTTATGAGAAATATCATCATTTGATGAAAGGAACATATCCTTATCTATTTTTTACTAGAATGATAGAAATAATTAAGATATCATTAGAGCAAATCCATTGGTAGGCAGGTTTTAACCTAATTGTTGTCCGCTTTTTCAAGCCAAGCAGATTGGAAGTGAGATTATACTACAATAGTAAGCATATTATCAACGTGCTTGAGTGGGTTCCACTTGCTCACAAAGTAACTGAGAAAACAATGGTCAGGCAGAAAATGAATCTACTCAAAGTATTCAAGCGGGTCATATTTTTTTACCTCTTATAGTGTGTTTGGTTAATAAAAAGAGAGGGAAAGATAGGGGAGGGAAGATGAGGGAAGGGTAGGTGAGAGGAGAAGAGAGAAAAACTCACTATTTGAATCAAAATAGAACATGAGAAAAAGGGAAGGGGAGGAGGAGAGAGAACTCATGGGGGAGTTAGGTTCTTGAGGGAGAATGAGAGAGAAATCATTCCAAATCTATCCAAATTTGAGAGGATTTGGTTTGTTTTTGGAGTAGGGAAATTGAATTCCTCAATTCCCTCCCCTCTCCTCTCCCACCCACCTCCATTGTATCCAAACAAAGAATAAGACACCCTTCCTTCCCCTTCCCCTCCTTCTCCCTCTCATTCCTACTATCCAAACACACTCTTTGTGGAGAAAAGAAAATATTTAATAGTATATTGGTTCACTACCAAAATTCTCAATGCCTAAAAACTTCTCATTTAACGCTCTTTTTTGGGCCACTAAACATAAGTATCATCATGCCCACTCCATGATTGTTTGATTCTCGTCAATCTTTGGAAGTCTGATGGACATTGGTTGTGTACCTTTGACACTATTCGGAGCAATATTCGGAGCAAGATTAAGGAATTCTTCCCTTTATTTTAATGTCTTTAATTATTTTTCATTCCATGTTTACTTGATAGTAGTGAAACATATAAACTATCACAAGCACTATGCAATATTATCTTGCAAAAACTAATGCTCTCACCAAAAATTTTGGTAGGACACCTTATGAAAAGACACATTTACCGTTCATTAAAAAAATGAAATGGCCCTTCTTCCCAATCCCTAACTACCCCTCCCCCTCTATAGCCGCCTGTCACTTTTAACCGGCAACGTCGCCACCATTTTTTGAAGCAGTCACATTACCCCACCGGTTTCTAACGACGATTTTGTTTTAGGCCTTCGTTTGATTGGAAAATGCCTCATTTTTGCAAAGTCTTTGATTGCAAATGAAGACCCCTTCGAACTTCGTTTTCACCTCGTATATTGCCGAAAACGTATCATGTGAAGCACCTTTACTCCTTAGCAATTGCCCGGACCCATGTACGAAACACGTGGCGTCTCGAACCCATGTGCCAAACACGTGACGTCCCAAACCGAAGGTTAAGACGGAAAAATAATATAGTCGGAGTCGTGTTAGTTGTCGGTTGGGATGGGGGAAGGGTGGAGCGTTGTCGCGGTGGTGGAGAAGGGGGAGGGAGTTGTTGCGGTGGTGGGGAAAGGGTGGAGGAGAGTGAAACACGTGGGGAGGGGGAGAAGATAGAGAAACGCGAAGAGATGAGGGTGGGAGGGTGGCAGTGGGGTTGGGAAGGTGGGAGATGGAGATGAAGCTGGGTGGAGGTGGAGAGTTACGGTCTTACCAAAAGTTATGTCTCACCCAAGTTCTACTCAATTTTCTTATTTTTGATTAAAAAAAAAAAGTGAAATCACTGTCTACTTCTCGCTAGTCTTTACAAACTAAAAGGAGACCCTCTTCACGAAATTTGTGTCCTTGTAATTGAAGAATTCTCCTTCATTCCTTTTTTCTCCCTCTAGCCCCTGCTCTTTAAGTGTCCCAGTTCCATCATCTTCCATGCAAGCCTTGCAGCAAAGCTTTCTAAAGGAAGACCATACATTTTTCTCAAATAAACATGTCCCCCCCCCCCCCAAATCCCCTCTGATAACTGATTGGATGCCTCAATTCCCATCCCTAATTATCCAGACCTCCATTTCCCCCAAAGCCAGATCTAAAAATCAGCCTTCAAGTTTCCCCTCGCCCGCAACAATTTACATTACAAATTAGAATTAAAACTGCCCTCCCCAATAATTCTTCATCAGCCTCTACCAGATGGTCTCACATCCATTGCTTTGATACTTGTACTGGTGGACTCTGACTACAAATTTGGGTTATCGGCACTTCTAGCTAAAAGACGAGGTTCTCTTACTTGAGAGTTGAGACCTCGAAACCCCCACAAAACTGACTAGCCCAAGTATTCAGCTTCACGCTTGATACTCAAATACTAACTTGTATCCGCGTAAATCATTCCGTCGATCTGTTCGTTGTGTCATTCACGACAAGGAGAAAAGCAGTCGCTTCTGCTTGGATGGAAGATGAAGCCCCTACGGCTCGGCAACAAAAACTATAAATGGAAGACTCATTAACAAAATTCCAAGCATATGCACCACCAATGACCAAGGGTATCTATGGGCAAATTATCACATCGACGTAAAGCACGTAGTAATCCAGGATGAGATTCGGAGATTTTCAGGATGATCAAGTCTCTCCTTCATTATGTATCCATACTAGAGCGTAACTAATTTGCCTGATAATTAGTTCAGCTTGCATATATAGATAGGTTAGAAGCATTCACTTAAAGAGTGTTGCTTCTATAAGTTGGTAGCAGTTGGCCTCACAAGATTCTCCACTATAATCAGCAACCTGATTCTGCACCATATTATAAGACCTATGCATCTAGTTGATGGACATAATCACATAAATCATCAATATACACCTTCCCACTTTCTCCTGCCAGGCCAAGGGGTTTCAACAATGCCAGATCTTTCCTATTTCATTCCTCTACAAAATGACTACAGCAACCGACATGACAAGATTAAGATTTATGACTTATGACAACACAGATAGCTATTACATCAGCTACAAAGGAACAAATATCAACTCTTAGCAAACAAAATAATTGTTTAGTTCACATTTCAATCTCAACAACATACAAAAGTACAAGCCGACCTCAAAAATCCAAAAAAAAAGAAGGAAAAAAATAATTTAAAGAGCATAAAATATTTGCATATAAATGATGAACAAGGTGAAACACAATAGTGATACATGAGAAACCAGATGACATGCAGATTACGTATTGATGGGTTACGATATTGACGTATATCACCCCTGTAAAATGGGGGAAATGGGGAATCTATTGAAAATTATTATCAACCCTACCTATTGGACAAGAAAAGAAAGGTACAAACTTACTCCAAGATGAGTTAGCCATAAACTTCTGTAGCACAACATCCCTAATCAGCCATCTTGTTCAAACGATGAATGGTACTTCTTGCAACCCGATTCCCTGGATCAAGCTTCATCACTGTTCTAAGGTCTTCAGCTCCCAGTCTATATTTCTCCATGCTCTCATACAAAAGTGCACGCTGTACCAGCACAGCTACATTTGTCCCATCATGATCGAGAATCTGTATCAAAAGACATGATCATGTTTACTCTTCAAAACATTCCAAAAGGAGCACATCAAAACCGACAAATTGATATAGAAACCCGAGCAGCAACAAAGGACATCTGGAACAATTACCAGTGTTCGACCCAAGAGGAGCTAGCGATGCAAATGCTTTTCAACAAACTCAAAAACATCATACACAAAGCAGCACATATATTACTTGACTTGTAAGAAACGACTAAGAAAAGGCTAGCACCACAATAACTACTGAAAACAAGAGTACGCATATACAGAATTATAGTCTCTGTCCTTGTATGTTTAGATAGAGCCATCAATATAATGATTCATGAATTTATGTTCACAAGCAGCGATCTGACTAACAAAGATGTCAGGTTTCAGGACACACAAACCTCTACTTTCATTGTTGTAGATAGCAACATGAATGTTATTTGATCTGTTTTGGAACTGTGTAAGAAACCCTTATAGTAACACAGTTACCTCAGGCAGAAATGAAACTGGACTGATAACCATACCAAGGCAGCTCTAAGATGACATAAATTTACCCAACATGACGCATGTCCTCTCAAAGAAAAGCATATGAGAAAAGTACTCTTTCATTCAAATGAAATTCTTTCTAAAATTTTCATGAGCATCTTTTAGGTACTTCATCACGTAGGAAGGCTGTTGGTACTCGGTCTACCAAGGATGTTGTTTTGTATGACACTGTACATTTCATAAGAAGACATAACACTAGTTCCTCCACGATTGATCAGAATAAGAACTCCAAGCGATATACAATTGCTTCTTCATTCTTTAGATGTCTAATTTGGCGGTGTAACTGTCTCCTACAAGTAGTTATCCAGCAGTTAGTTGTCTCTTTCGACGATCTCTCTTGTTCCTAAACTCCCTCATGGTTCAGTATAAAGAGAAAGTATCTAAAGTCTATAACTGCTGCAAAGTGTCATTTTAACTCCAGGCGATATATAGTTGCTTCTCCATTCTTTAGATGTCTAATTTGTTGGTGTAAGACTGTCTACTACCAATAGTTCTCCAGCAGTTAGTTGTCTCTTTCAACGATCCCTCTTGTTCCTGAAATCCCTCATGGTTCAGTACAAAGAGAAAGTATCTAAAGTCTACTAATGCTGCAAAGAGTCATTGACTTGTATACAAGTCTTTCCAAAACTTTTGCATAGAAGTTGAGTAAAGGGCCACCTGTAACCTTAGATAAGGGCTCAAAAAGCAGTCTCACTCTCTCATCTAATATTTCTTACAGAATATACCGCTTCGCTTTGTCTAGGTTTAATTAATTAAGGCTTGTGTTAAATTCAGAACACAAAGTATTCCAGCTAAATTAATAGGTATGTTCAGGGGTATTCTGATATTAGCTCAGAAAATATTAGGGCATATGCTTCAATTTGTGTCCATCTGAAATTCAACATGCAAGGGAAGAAGTATGTAAAACAACAGCAACTCGGGCTTCGGGGACATATAGACATCCAAAGATATATGATTATACACAACCTTACCCCCTAAGTAACCAATTCAACAAAAGGTAGTACTCCCTCTGTTATTATTTTAATTCTTTTTATCTTCATGTATGCCTTTCGGGTAGGGCACAACAAAAGTATTTGAAAATCCGAAAATTAATCGGATATCGGCTATCGGATACCCGATTAAGTATTTGATAAATATCCGAAATTTCGAACAATATAGGCCAAAACTTGATAAGACAATACAAGTATATAAATTGACCCAATAACCCTTTCAACCCTTCAACACATAATAACCATAATACCAACCTTCTCCCTTCTCATTTCTGCCTCCCTCACTCCATCAGAGCCTCACTACTCTCACTGAAACACCTTCCCTCTCACTCAAACACTCAGATCTCCAAGACAATTGATTCCTCACTTATCTCACTTCTCTAACTTCTCAGTTTCCTCTCATTCTCCGTCGCCCCTCAGTTTCGGATATCGGAAACAAATATCAGATTTTAGCTATCTCGGATCCGATATCCGATCCGTGCTCTTCCCTACTTTGAGGCATTATTCATAAGTAAAGATTGATTTGTGGCTACTTTCCAACTTATAAGATAAAATATAGTCATGTGGTATCTCATTTGATTTGTCTTAATGAATAGATTAAGAATATCAAGTTTTGAAAATTTATAATAACATATAACAAAAGATATCTTTATAATACTATTAAAAGGCGTTAAATGCACATTATCAAGCCACGTGTCGTTTGCCAAATCACCATAAAAAGCTTACTCATTATCCACGTGGCACTAAAAAAAGTATTTATTGCACACATTTATCAAACAAAAGCATCTATAGGCTACACATTAATTAACCAATAACAAGCCATTTAGAAAAAAAAAAAAGTTTCACATATCTATCAAACAAGTCTCTATGGGCTATACATTAACAAGCAACATAAGATTCAATAGCACAGTAAAAAAAACTTCATCTTAAAATTAATAAATCCATGAATCTACTTTGAACAAAATTAAAATTACACAAACCACGTGTCACTCCAAAAATAAAAATAAAATTACATATTTGTTTAACAAAAGTCTCTATGGGCCATACAATAATAAGCAACATAAGAATCATTTGCACGGTTAGAAATCAAACTGTAATTTAAAATTCCTTATCTATCTAATGTGAAAGAAATCAAAGTTACACATCTTTTTTATCTTACGAACAAAATTTATTAAAAAATACTATAGTAGTCAAACTCAAACAATCACTTAATTATTCGCGCATCGCGCGGGCCGAAAAATAGTTTAGCATATAAAATGTGCATTGGCATACGTAAAATAGCAAACATGAAGATGAAAAAAACAACAAAGGAAGTGTAATTCCTCTCAAATCTGCAAATGAAGTACATTGATTCACAAAGAGACTTCCATCTACAACCATTTCAAAGCAGAACTTTGAGGTAATGATTACAAAATCTTATGCTGTTTGCTACGCTTGAAAGAATTGTGTTACTTTGTGGGAGAAAATTATAGAGAAGATAGAATAATAAAACTCAACACTCGCGTCCAAAGTGAAGCAAAATTGTACTTGAGAAATTTAGCTTCCCGTATCATCGCCCGGACAGTCTGTACCTGACTACAACTCTTGACAAAGATAAAATCTAGTGCTAGTCTGCCAGATGGACCTAAGCTAGTACAGTCTAATTTATCGGTCAAAGCATACAACATATCCAAGATCTTCTCTCATGCGGAAACTGTTCTAGACCGTTTCAGTGAACTTCTAGTGATGCACTGAAAAGGAGAGATTTGGTGTGCAACCAGAGTACCAGACAGACTGACAGACTCTTTTACCAGAGTAGAAGATGATCTGATATTCAGGGGGCCTACAGAGCTGCTTCTAAGGGAAGATCATCTTAAGATGATTGGACGTAGTCTTCAACAAGGGTATTACACTGAGATGAGTTTTTCGCAAAGGTGTTTCAATTTGAGATGTAAAAGCTTCAGTTAAATGGTTTTACTGAGTAAAGTTTCAACTAGAGACCTTCAAAGAATACGCCATTAATCAAAATATAGATATCATAAAAAGTGGGTATCACTTGAAGATACTTCCGCAAAGTGAACTCAGAAGGCTGATTGGACCGATCTGCATGGGAACTACTGCAGGTTCCTAGTCACCCCGGTTTCTAGTTTTCTTGTTAACATATGACAAACGTAGAGGTGGCAGATGGAAATGCTGGTTACCATAGTTTGTAGTGAGCGAAACTGGGAAGGCACGGACCAAATGTGCACCAAAGTTTACTCAAAAGCATATTTTCCAAGGTAATTAAGCAGCTTGGTTGTCGAGGCAATAACTTAACTTCACATGGCAGTCAGGGCTTTTTTCTTTAAGGTGTGAATGGCAATCTGTGCTTAATTGTTACTTCAGATTGCAATATAAAATCAGGCTTATTTCAGATGAAATTTGAGGAACTTTCACAATAGAGCCTAGGAACTATCAGTCTTGTATAAGAGCTGCTTCAATAGATACTACAGTAATAACAATTCTAATATCTCTTTTTACTTTTCTCCACCTAAAAAAACAAATAAAATGCAGCGTTTTGCATATAATGTTTCTCTAGTCTCAATTTGCAACTTCAGCAACATAGGTAGCCTTGCTGAACCCACAAAAAACTAAAATGTATTTGCAGCACCACGCAGGCTGGCAGGGGAAAGAAAACTAATCAATATTATGATACAAAAAGGGCAACATTACTAACTTAATATGTCCGACTCAGTTTCATTACGCAATGTCATTCTAACAGAGTTACAAGAATTGATATACAGTAGACCTTCCAACTGACTAAGGTTTGCTGAAAATGGCTTAAAATCACCCACAAATGCAAGTTCGAGTTCGTCGACAAAATATTCCATTTAAAACTCATCATAATTCATAACAATCAGTAAGTAATCAACAGTGTACGACATACTCCCCAAAATAGATCAATGGACAAAAAGTGTACCTTAGTACAATCAGCAACAGCCTTCTTGTACTCCCCAACTTCCTTGTAGCACGAGGCCCTCGTGGTCAAAACCTCTGCATTACCAGCTGTCTCACCCGCTCTCTCTAGGAGAATCTCGGCCCACGAAAGCCACTTAATGGCATCCGCAAACTGACCCTGCTTGTAATTATCCAAACCCTTGCCTTTCGCGGTAGAAGCTGAAACACCAGCTGGAGGTGGCGGAAGCCCTTCGTGATCAGTAGCTCCCCCGTCATCATGCCCTCCTTCGAAAACCCCCCAGTCATCACCGCCCGAAAACTGCTGTCCTCCACCCGACACCGCACTGCCCCCCGTGCCCGCTCCACCAGAAAATATATCAAAGGAATCACCACCAACGGACTGCATAGGTGCCTGGCTCTGACTCCCGAAACTACTCATTTTCGGAACTGAACTAGCACTCGTTGAGAAAGTCGAAGCATTTGATTTCGGCGCATTCTGAAAATCACCGAAATCAACGTCCTCTTTCGGCGTACCAACTCCTTTACCACCCACATTAGCACCAATGCCGCTCCCACCACCACCAATTGGCTTCGAAGCACGATCAAACAACGAACCAAACGGGTCCTTACTCGCACCCATCCCGCCCCCAACCCCAACCCCACCACCAGTCCTCAACGACTGACCTCCCAAACCCGAACCATTATTCATACCCAAATTACCTCCCCAACTGGCCCCACCAGTAGCCCCACCACCAACACTGCTATTCGCCGAATAATTAACACTACTTTTCGGCAAAGAGTCCGCCACACCGGACATCGAAAAGCTCGATTTGACCGTGGTAGCGCTCTTCAACGGAGCACTGCTAGTACTTTTCCCCTGCCCAAGAGCAGAACTGACCAAATCACCGAACAAATTCGGGTTCTTGTTAACAATCCCGATACCGATACCGGCCCCGGTTTGCGGCGTGGCAGCGGTCCAGCTCTTACCTTTAATATCCCCGACCATGGAGGTGGGCCCGCCCAGCTCGGTCCGGGTCTGACCGGGGGCAGGCTGGTGGGTCCAGGAGGGCCTACCCGGTTGCCACGTGGGGGTGGGTTTGGGTTGGGAAAAAGATGATGACGTGGAATATGAATTTTGGTTTTTTTGTTGGTTTAAGGGTCGGGAGGAGGGGTTGTTTGACCCGATACCGAAGTCGAAGTTGAAATTGGAATTGTTCATTTTTTATGCGAGGGATCGGAGATGGGTTGATTAAATGCGATGGTATTAACTATTAAGGGGAGATTAGATGAGATGGGAATATGGGATCTAGGTAGATTTTGGGAGATGTTCTTTCTTTTCTACAAATGGAAAGGTGGATCAAGTTGGCAAAGGAGGGTCATGCGTATAATTACAAGTTGCGGTGTCCAAATGTCTCCAGGTGCAATCACCGGAAGGTGCGTCGGTGTCTATGCATGGAATTATAGGCCTGTGCGATGGGGCGGGCGGGCTAAAACTTAAACGGGTCAGGTCGGGTCTTCGAAATCTTGACGGAGGGTCGGGTCGGGTCTTCGGAATATTGACCGGGGGTCGGGTCGTGTCATACCTAAGACGGGTCGGGCCTTGACCCACATTGACCCGACCCGTTTTGTATAGGGATAAGGTTTGATGTAAATGGTAAAATGATGAGAGGGGAAGAGTATTTTTTTTCAATTTTGACTTTTGAGTTATGACACGCCCTGACCTATTAAATGAATAAATTGACCCGACCCGTTATGACTCGGCCCATTAATCTTAGGGTAGGGTCATGACCTATAAAAAACCGGGTCGGGTCAGGACGGCGGGGCCCCGCCCCATTGCACAACCCTAATAACAAAGAGGTTTCTATAAATAAATAAAATATATATCACAAATACTTATAAAAAATCGTCTACTTTGTGTTTTGTAATCAAGACAAGGGATAAACCCTTACAAAAGAAACGAAATTAAGAAGAAATGATCATAGGTGGCCAAGCTACCCCCATAACATCTTGCTCCATAAGATACGTAAGACATCTTGGTGGATACTCTAGAACTACAAAAGATTCACATCGCTCAACCGCAAGATTAGCACGCCAATTTGTACAAGAGTTCGCCGCTCGATACACATGTTTGACCTCGTCCTCCCTTGCCCCTTCCTCGAAGAATCGTTTGCACTACAACATCAGGTGGTAATGACTAGTGAGTCACGTAGGCGAACTCCCTCCGAGCTAAATCAACTCAATCTTTTTATAAGTCCAAGTAAAATTAGAAATTTATATTCCTTTATTTGGTTATATGGCTACATCTACTTATATGATCAAAACAAACGGTCTCTTGTAAGACTTTGTGAAAGAATATAAAGCAATTTATGATGATAGAAAGTGTAATATGAGGATTCAAATCCGAAATATTGTTAAATAAGTTGACTTTTCAAAAACTAGGTCAATCTTGCTCCTCAACAAAGAACTTAATTCATAAACATGTGAGGTACGATACTAATAGAAACCGTTCCCTTTGAGAATAAAGAAGGAGCTTATAAAAACAAATAAAAAAATATTTGATAATTTGTGACTAAAATGATATGATTATTGGTAGTCCAAATTAACATGATCCTGAATTAAATAGGGATGATGAGAGATTCCGACCTAAAGCAAACTTGTTTAGGTGGACTGAACACGGTCTCGGACTAGAAGGATACTATCGATGGGAACCTCAAAGCTACCGCAAAGAATGAAAGAGTTGGGCATTCGACCGCGCTGTGTCTCTCTCTTTGAATTGGCATGCTAAAAAATTTGTGTGCTAGGTTCTTATGTGTACTAAGTACATGTGATATATGTAATTACTACGGTTTTAGAATTCGTCGGAAGATACGATCTTTCAACTCAATGTGGCGATTATTATGATACTTCTGACTTGCAACGTTGTCGGAAAGTCACGCGGTTTGAGATGCGGAGAAGCGTAAAGCACGTATCTGGGGGTCTCGACTCGAGACTGAGACATAATATGTGCCTAGTCATTTCTGATGGAGTTTCGACTCAAGACATTTACGGTCAGGAAGATTGGACATGGGTTTATTTAACCGATATTATGGTAATTGCCATATTTGATTCTAATTAATTTCCTAATTGTAATCCTATTAACATTAGGTCTTCTTATGAGTGAATTATATAAAAGAAGACTCATATTTAGCCATAAGAGCATAAAAAGTTACTAGAGAGATCTTAAAGAACTCTTATTCTGACCTTGAAAAATCTACGAATACCTCATTAATTTCTTGTGTTTTTATTGTTATTAGTTATTGCGTCTGCTGCATAACAAGTACTATAGATAAAATGACAAAATGGGGGGTGGGACAAGAAAGAAGAAGCGAGGAGAGAAAGAAATGAAATCAAACTGTGGAAGAAAGTTATGACATCCTGCTAGGAATGCGATTTAAACTGATAAGAACGCGTATCAAACTGAAACCAGGCTACATTTCGAAGTCAGTCAGAGCTCATCCAAGAACGACAACTGAGACGTTCAAGGACTCGAAAAGGCCCTCCTTCAACTGAATTCTTCTATCTTTTCACGATCAGAAAGTCTCTATGATTAGAAATACCAGTTCCTTCTAGTGAAAGGTATGTTGTGCAGAGGCTGGAAGTAAATGATGGAATACATGCATAAAACGCAAACCCTGATTCTGTGGACAATGAAATTATGTACTTTTCACTAATACGAATAGGATTCATAGACAGAAAATCGTAAAAAAGAAAAAAGCATCATTGATAAGGAGTACGGATAATTCTCTAAAATTGACCTCCTGCACTTATCTAATGGTCTAATAAACCAGAAGCCAACAAGTGAGTAAATTTTCGAAGCTAAATTAGGTGGACATAAGTTGGTCAATAATAAGAGCAAGCTGTAGAAGTTGATATGTACTCCCGAGTCCTAGTACTATAGAGAATGAAACCAAACATAGCAGATGATTTTTCACATTTTCACATTTTTCTCTTCAAACAACAGCTTCGTAGATTAGCACAAATTCATGTGCATAGTTAGAGCAAACAGAAGAGCCTAACTGAAAAGTATCACATCAGAAGATTACACAGCAAACCTTGATAGAAGATCCTAAAATTTTGTTCAATTGAAGCTCAACTTAATTTATGGCAGGATTGCCTCCTGCAGTTTGAGGTGGAAATTGGCGATTCATTGATGCTGGCTGCTGCATACTCTCTGTGTGGCCTTGAGTCCAATTCTGCGATTGTGTCTGTATTGGCCCTCTATTCACATGTTGCACCCTTTCTCTGCGCCTGTCACGCCCTGAGCGAGGTCTAATCCTAGAACTATGCTGCCTATCACTGAAATCATATTGTGGCCTACGAATGACCTTGCCATCAATGAACAGATCACCTACATAAATTTAGGGCACGACTTAGCTGCAACGGCAAAAAGTAACACAAGCAAGGAGTGTAGAACGACATAAGAATGTTGTATTGCGAGATTCGCCACAAATACTCACCTCCATAATCTTTATTTGGCACGTCAAGATAAGAATCAGGCAAGACCCAGAGAACACCAGGTAGTGCTGTTACAATACAAAAAAGGCACATGCTAGTTACTTGACATCCTCCAATCAAATCACAATCAAACAAAACTGTAAACCAGCAATACTAAGTTGCATTGGATAATGAGAACAACTAAACCATAAACAAAGAACATGAGGAAGTCGACGAATTTTACGTATATGCGAGTTAGCAGACAACCATCTTAATCAATCAGCACCAAAAACTAAAACAAAATATCACATATCCATAGCAGGCACCAGTGTTTAAAGAGGCTTAAAGCGCACCGAGGCGATAGGGTCTTTGGAGCCTCAAGGCGAGGCGCAAGGCGAAGGCGCTCGCCTTATCGAAGTGAGGCGCAAATTTCGAAAAATAGAAGTGCAAAATTAAATCAAAGAACTTCTATGCCATAAAATATTAAGATTAGCGTATTCTTATATATTTAAACTAAACCACGTAGTACCACAT